>JAVXUP010003002.1:0-92945 GCA_033070095.1 Escallonia herrerae | reverse complement strand
GCTAGTTCCCACTGAATTTAGCGCCAACGTGGTTATATAGCAATATATAGCCCGATGGCCCCTACACCTCCAACACCTCAAAACCGCTTTAAAGTCAAGTTTTTAAATGTATTACGTCAATTATATACCAAATATATCAGGAAAAATTTTAAAGGGGGCAAGTTACCAAAACACCCGCTACTTATGCAAAATATCCCCTGGCAGTCATCGCCGGTGCGTCACAAGGTTCAGAACATCTGGAACAAAATAAGTTTTCGGGTGTCTCACACCCTTTCCTGAACTAAAAGTTATTTTAAGGTATGAATTTTAAGCTGGATCCTTCCTAGCAAAATAGCCCCCGATCAGCGGCAAATTACCGAAATGCCCCTGAGCGTTCACTATCACCCCAACGCCCCCGAACCAGCTTCAAAACAACATTTCAGGTGGTTTACTTACATTTCTGGACTAAAAAGTCGTTTGAAAAACTTGGCACGGGAAAATTACCAAAACACCCCTTGGCGCGGGAAAATTACCAAAACACCCCTACGCGCGCCACGTCAGCTTCAAAACAACATTTCAGGTTTTGTAATTATATTTCTGGACTAAAAAGTCCGTCAAAAAACTTAGCACTGTAAAATTACCGAAATACCCCTCTCGGGGCGGCGAATTACCGAAATGCCCCCTGGCATCAAAAAATATCAAAAGTGCTTCGAAATGCTACTTGAGGCTTCCTGAATTCATTCTTGACATAAAAAGTATTTTACGGAGGTTTCGCCCAAAAATCGCGAACCGGTGTCCGGATCAAGCGCTTAAAGGGCCGTTCGGCCAAAAAAATAGGTAACGGCTTCGGAATGGCCCGAATTCCTGGGGAATGGAACTTCCCAACATCCTAGGATTCTCATAAAAGTTTCGCGCGAAATCGCGCTAGCTTGATATTTTAAAATACACTGCAGAGTTACAAGGTTCCCCGTATCAGTTAACCCCTTTCCAGTCTTTGGAAAAATCTGAAATTTTTACCTGAGACAGATCCTTTAAGAATAACTAGGGTCTCTTTTTTGCATTTTGGCAAAATCTAGCTCTAGCTATTTTTTATAAATTCGTGAAAAACTGTCTATATTTGGCACCCTAAAAAATCGCTGTTTTGGAATCTATAAATGTAATACGCTGATTTGTATAAACCTAACATTGAATTATAAGGAAATTCAAAATACTTACTTGTTGTGACTTGATGTATTTAAAGAAAAAACTACCGATCTTCTAGCGGTTATCCACCGATCTTCTAGCGTAAAATTTTTTGATTTGTATTGTTATGGAGATTATGTAGGTGAGATATGAAGTACGAAGGAAGTTGGTAAAAGATGACAGAGTGCAGAAGAAGGGTTCGGGGGAGGGGATTATAAAGAGAGAAGTGAGGAAGAGAGAAGAAAAAAGACAGAAAAAAGTGAGGAAGGGTGGTTGTTTATGCGGTCAAAGGCTGCTGCAAAAAAAAAATTTCGGCAGAAGGACACCACGTTGGGCATCACGGGGGAGGGAAGGACGACACGTGGCATCGTGGGGAAGGACACCAGGCAGGGCATCACGCGGGGGGGGGCGCCACGTGGCAGGGCATCACGCGGGGGGCGCCACGTGGCAGGGGAGGGGGGAGGGACCAACCGCGGGTTGTAGGAGCGGTTGGGCCCTGCGGATGAGGGGAGGGGACGCCACGTGGCAGAGGGAGGGGACCAACCGCGGGTGGTACCAGCGGTTGGGCCACGTGGCAGGGGGAGGGGACGCCACGTGGCAGAGGAGGGGACCAACCGCGGGTGGTACCGGCGGTTGGGCCACGTGGCAGAGGGAGGGGACCAACCGCGGGTGCCACCCGCGGTTGGGCCACGTGGCAGGGGGAGGGGACGCCACGTGGCAGGGGAGGGGACCAACCGCGGGTGGTACCGGCGGTTGGGCCACGTGGCAGGGGGAGGGGACGCCACGTGGCAGGCGGAGGGGACCAACCGCGGTTGCCATGCGGTTGGCCACGTGGCAGGGGGAGGGGACGCCACGTGGCAGGGGCCATGGGGTTGGGCCACGTGGCAGGGGTGGGGGACGGCACGTGGCGGGCATATTAATGCCAACCGCTGGTTGTGCATGCGGTTGGTGTCCTTTTTCTCTCTCTCGCCATTTTCTCACCGTTTCTCGTGTTTTTTTTGCCATTAATGCAGTGGCCGTACACCTTTTTCGCCACGTGGCCCAACCGCTGCTCTTACATGCGGTTCGGTGGAGAAATTGTTATTTCTCCACCGGTGGGTGTGGATCGGTCCCCTATATATATATACACTATTGAGATCATCACATAAGTCATCTTTTTTCCTAGCCATATATGTCTTATAAGCTGGTTTCCAGCAAATCATGACTAGCTTCCATTACACAAAACCTTGCGAGTGGCGAAGCACATCAAATCATGACTTGCTAGCTTTATGGTTTCACTGCTCTTGTTGTCAACCCATTTGTTTTTCCGGGCGGTCTGTATTCACCGCACCATCATCACGGATCAACATTTTGTCTCTACACATTGGTTGAAAAGTTTTTGGCTACTGCGTGGACCGAAGGAACTTTCCTCTTACTCTCTGTATAGTGATAGTTAATAATCATTAAATATTTTTATTGACTTTTATTTACTGATGCTAAGAAAATAATACTAAGAATTAATACTAAATATTTATTGGCTTTTATAGAAGGGAGCTGATCCATTGATAGCACTAGCAAAATAGGAGGAGTCGTTATCACGATCTGGCCGTCCACGCACGATCTGTAGACGGTCTTTTTTTTTTTTGTATTTTTTTAAGTCCGTCCACTACATTATGTAGCAGACAATTTTTTGACAAAAATACCCCTTGTCCGTTCAATTCATTGTTCACTTTAGTTTGTTTGCTACATAATGTAGCGGACATAATATACAAAAAGGTCACTTTTCACTTTCAGATCTGGGTAAGCCTCTCTCTCTTCTCTCTCTCTCGCTCTCTCTCTTCCCCTTCACTTTCAGATCTGGGTAAGACTTCCTTTCTCTCTCTCTCTCTCGACGGCGGTAGTTATGTACAACAGTGGCAGCAGCTATGTACGACGGCGGCGGCAGCTATTGACATAGTATTCTTCCATGCCATCGTCTTCCTCATCCTCCGCCACTGTACCCATCGGCTTTGCACCAGCCTGGCCCTGCTTGCTTACGCCTCCGGTGGCTCCGGCGAAGTCCACGCCAGCAAAGACTCAGTGGGGGTCGGATTAGGTGAATATGTGTTGTCAACAGAGACAGATTAGGTGAATCTGGGTTGTTGCGAAGTCTTCCTCTTCCTCATCCGCCGCTGTACCCATTGACTCCGCACCGGCTAGGTCGTGCCTGCCTACGCCTTCGGTGGCTCTGACGAAGTCCACGCCAGCAAATACTCGGTGGGGGACGGATTAGGTGAATCTGGGTTGTCACGAAGTCCAAGGTTGCGGTAGTTTGCCTTTGAATTCCTCGATGTTGGGTTCAAAGTTTGCACGAGTTATCGGATCTTAGATCTACTGATTGTTGTTGTAAAGATGAAATTATTGATAATTCGATCATGTACTGCTACTAATTATATTGTGATTGGTCTTGTTGTTTGGATCTGTGGTTTCATTGAAGAGAGAGAGAGAGAGAGAGAGGAGCACATAGATGAATATGGGTGTGTTTGGTCTTGTTGTTTGGATCTATAGAAAGAGCCAAGAATTCTGTAGAGAAGACCATTGTCCGCTACATAATGTAGCGGACCAAGGTGTCCTATTCACTTTGGAAAATGTAACATCTGAATATTGAAGGGTATTTTTGTCAAAAAATTGTCCGTTACATAATGTAGCGGACGAATTTAAAAAAAGATCTGAACCGTCCACAGATCGCGCGTGGATGGTCAGATTGTGCTAGCGACTTCTCCTATTTTGCTAGCGCTATCAATGGATCAACTCCTTTTATTTAATGACGCTAAAAAAATACTACTAAGAATTAATACTAAATATTTTTATTTAGCCACTCTATGCATGCGTGCCTCGGATTGGAACAAATGAAAGAGCTTGCGGTTGGGTTAGAACAAAGTGGGCAAAAGTTCATTTGGGTATTGAGGGATGCAGACAAAGGAGATGTATTTCAAGGTGAAGTAAGAAGAGCTTAATTGCCTAAAGGTTATGAAGAGGGAATAGAAGGGAAAGCGATCGTTTTCAGAGACTGGGCACCTTAAGTGGAGATTTTGGGGTACCCTTTGACGGGCGGCTTCATGAGTCACTGTTGGTGGAATTCATGCATGGAGAGTATTACCATGGGAGTGCCGATAGCAGCATGACCAATGCACTCAGACCAGCCAAGGAACACGGTACTAATAACCAAGGTCCTTAAAATTGGTCTGGTTGTGAGAGATTGGACGCGTAGAAACGAGACTGTGATGTCCTCCACGGTTGAAGATGTTGTTAGAAGGCTGATGGCGTCGGAAGAAGGAGATGAGATAAGGAAGAGGGCGGTGGAATTGGGTTGCGCCGTCAGAAGGTCTGTGGATGAGGGTGGCGTTACTCGCATGGAGTTGGATTTTTTATTTCTCAAATCAGTAGATAGCTGTTGAAATATAAAAACAGTAAACTTCAATTTTTTATTGTGTTAAGTCACGTGTTACTAATTAGTTAGTAATCATTAGTCACATGTTAATGATGCATCATTAATATGTTAGATGGTCATATGTCACAAATGTATTAGGGTTAATTACAAAACTGTTCCCTGTAATTTACATGTTTTTACACTTACGGTGTTTCAAACTTGTGCAATAGTGTCCCCTGAGCTTGACAAAACTATTGTAAACAACTCCAAAATTGGATGTCCATTCAATTTTGGACGTTAAGTCCGCATGTGCAGTGGACATGCCATTTTGGCATGGACAAATCTGTAATTTTCCCTACGCCATCTTCCCTTTCTCACCGTTCATCTCACTCTCTCTCTCTCTCTCTCCCTCTCTCCTCACATGCATCCTCCCCACCACCACAAGTTGTCAGCCTGTCCTCCGATCAACCAGAAACCCACAAAGACCAGCATGGTCCTGCCATCATCACTACCGCCGCCCATCTTTGTTTGTCACTACCTCCACCACGAATATGGAACCCTCGTGTGCCCACCACACACACTCACAAACTAAAAAGAAATAAGGTAAGATTTCATGAACAAATTGTCAAACCCTAACAACAAAATCCGTGAAAAAGAAAAAATTGGAATCGATTTGAAGGAAATCTCATCATGATTTTTTTAGTGGTTGCGATGGCGCAGATTAGGAACAAAGGTTGCGGCCATCAGTGGCACAAATCTGGACGCCGGTGATGTTTAATTCAGAAGATTGGATGTCAAATTCAGTAGCAGAAGACTGGAAAGCTTTGCTAAACCTAGAGGAATTGATCCGAATATCTGGTCTTCTTGTAGCAACATAACCATTTGCACGACATCATTCAGCTTTCACTTTGCAATGGATGTGCGGCCAAGTGCAGTGGTTGTGATTGTGGCGGCACTGCCCCATTGTTTGGTTTTTACGGTTGTGTGGGATTATTGATGACGCCTTGGTGGCTACAGCGGCTGTAGATGGTCCGTGGGCGGCTGTGACTCTTGGGCAAGGTAGGAGAGATGAACAGATCGAGAAAGGGAAGATGGGGTAGGGAAAATTATAAATTTTCCCATGTCAAAATGGCATGTGCATCGCACATGGGGGCTTAAAGTCCAAAATTGAACAGACATCTAATTTTGGAGCTATTTGTAATGGTTTTGTCAATCTCAGGGGATACTATTGTAAAAATTATAAATACGGGGAATAAAGTACAAAAACGTGTAACCCGATGCATAAATGAGCAGCAACAGTCTAGTAACTGTGTAAATAGTGTGCTGAGTAGTGTAGGTATTGTAATTTGGAAGTCATTTTTAGGCACTATATTCAATTATTTTAGATTAGGTTAAATGCAAGTATCTCTCTATTAGATTGATGACCTTTTTTTTCTATTGCCTTGCATATGCTTTTATATATGCATCATTTGTAACCGTCTTTCTGGTAACTGTCATACCTTATCTTTATTGGGAGTAACTTCTCAAATCCCACGATTGATCGCTCCCTCCGATATCTTCTTAATCATGCATGCTGATTGTAGCCTGCTTCAGAAACTTCTCACTAACCATTTTTCTTTGATACGTTTGTCTTATCTCCACGTTTGTTTTAATGCCATTGCTCATGTCGTTTTTTGGTGGTTTCCTCCTTGTGCGGGTTATTCAAATATTTTGTTTCCCGCGTTTCTTTCTAATTATTTATCTCCTCCTTGCAACTCGGTAACCGATGATAACCATAACAGTCGTGCCTTCTCCACTCTCTTCGTTAATGCACTCCTTTGAAATTATCATCATGCCACGTGTCTACACATTATTAGTCAAAATATTGGTGCCAACACGGACTAAAATTTTATGTCGACCTTGGCTTGTTCTTAAGCATAGTGAGTTATTAATTAAACCCATTCTCGTAAAAATGCAGTTTACTTCTCATCAAGTGCCTAAAAGCTAGAGGAATCAAACTCATTTACTAGATAGAAGCTCTACTCCTAAATGTCACTGATCATATTTTGCATTCATTAATTGTTACTACGTGAAAAACTGTAGCTAGAGAGCAACTTCAATTTGCATCCACAATTTATCATTGTTGCCTTCGCCTTCACGACATGGTTTGAGTAGTTTCAAAACATATTTCTGCTAGAGTTTTTATTCATAAGTTCTATTAATAAGAAAAACATGTTAATGTCAAGGAGGGTCCAACGCGACGTAGTTTTGTTGCTAAACAAGTACCAACCACAAGTTTGTCCATTGGCAAGAGATAATAATGGAAAAGCATTGTACGTCACTTAAATGCCGCTGTTGTTCATTTTCACTAAAAGAAGAAATAAAAAGATCCACAAATGTATTATATCTCCGAAAGAATTTGGTTGTTACCCCGCTGGAGGAATCTTTAAGTTATCTCCTAATGCGCGCCTTTTTACTTTCTAGCCTTAGTATCCACCTCTCTCTATCTAATCATAACTACTTACAACACCATTCATATGATTTCGCCCGTTGTTATTAAAGGTGCAGTTTAGAGGATCTCTGGAACCTAGGCGTCAGGAACAAGCCGCAAATGAGAGACAAAATAAAAAGTAATATTAATATCGTTAAACAGATAAATTACGTGTGTCCCAAACGCTAGTGTCACAGAGGAAAAGAAAATTCTCAAGTGCATATTTTTTGACATTCGTGTACTATGACAGATGAAAACGTTATTTATATTGCATCTTTGTGCCAATAGCAACATACTACTACCTCAGTTTTATTGATTTTATATATATATAAATTTTCACAAATTATATTGTACATTTAAGTACTTGTGAATATGGAATCAAACTCAAAAACAATTTTGCTCTAAGTAAAGATTGTTTGACAAGTCAAGCAAGAAGAAAGAAGATAATTATCAAGCAAACAAATAATGCAACTAGAAAACTCCTTAATTTTGACATTGCATTTCACAATATTTCAATCTGCAAACTTGCACAAAGAAGCAAAAAAGCCTATCCCTCAAGATTATCACCTTGACCACACGATAGGAAACCAAACTGCTTTCACAAAGGCCGAAAAGACCATGTTTTATTGTGTTGTCAAGTCATTTTCTAACCAGATGCTGCAAAGGTCTTTAGAGACGGTTGTTGTCCTTTTAGTGACAGAGTCTTTATTTTTGAGCCTATAGTTTAGAAGTATTGAAGAATCGAATTCTTCTCCACTTTGGATGTGTGCGCCATGCTCATCGCCGGGCTGGATCATTTTTATGTAATTGTTCTCGTGAATGGGAACCCACTTATATTATCAGTGCCCGCTCGCCGTATTGTTATTAAACTCTAGTCGTCACTTTTTTCTTGCTAATTTATACTCCATTCGTTCCAAACTTAATAACAACTTTTCTTCTTTGGTATGCTCAGAAAACAAACTTCATGCTGAATTTCCATAAAAACCCTTGATTCAATGCAAAAGAGAAAGTTGAAAAGGCTTTGAACAGTTTTTAAATCATGCGCAAAGTCAAATTGATTGAAAGACGTAACAAGTTTCTCTGCCTCTTCTCGTACCAGCCTTAAGATTCATGCTCCATGCATGTATCTTTCGAAATTCTATTGTCTTCATCTGCAAGAGTACGAAACCCTGTGAGGTTCATCGAACTCCACCATCTGAACTCTCAATTCCAAAATAAAATTTTGAAATTCACACACCGTTCATCCTTCAATGCTGGACCCTTCATTTCCTGTCTTACCATGAACCCAACGTCCCCAATAGATTCTCTTCACGCGTCCAACAAACATCAGAATCTGGAATTCTCTTTCCCTTGCTTTTCTTTCCATGTGTTAGTGCTCCATTTCAGATTTTGCTACATACTTGTAGCTCTAAAGCAATTTTTTCTCCCGTAAATTTGCAAAGCAATTCAGGGTGTTATAGCCGAAGTTTCTAGTTGATTAGGTTAACCATGCTGTGGATTTGCCCTTTTCTTTGAGACTCATGTATTGCCAACCCTCTTCAACAATTAATCCACCAAACTTCATTCAGTCTGTTCTAGGTCATCAAATTTAAAGAATTTGCATATACCGTTAAGGGATCTATAAGAATGGGGAATTGAGTTCGTAATTATTCTGCGATTTGACTGTAATCACTTGATGATTGATCAAATCTTAATCACACCATAGATAGTTGGGAAAGTCATTCTCGTGCAGCATGGCTCTCTCTGACCAACTTGGACGACTTCGAAAATGACAAAACATGTCGGTTGGCGACATACAGATATTTCTGGACTGTTGAGATCATCACATATGTCATCTTTTTCCTAGCCATATGTCCTATAAACTGGCTCCCAGCAAATCATGATTGGCTTCCACTACCCTACGCCTTGCCAATGGCAAACCAAAGCCATGGCCAAACACAGTCCCAAGTGGTTGTGGTCATGGTGCCATTTCCAGCTCAAGGCCATCTCAACCAGCTTCTCCACCTCTCCCGCCTCATCTCCAATTACGACGTTCCGGTCCACTACGTCGGCACCGCGACCCACAACCGGCAAGCCAAGCTTCGCATCCACGGCTGGGACCCACTTGCCATTGCCAACATCCATTTCCATGAACTGCCAACACCTTCCTTTGTCTCCCCTCCTCCCAACCCTAATGCCTCTATCAAATTCCCCTCGCAACTTCAGCCCTCGTGGGAAGCGTCATTGGAACTTCGCAAGCCTATTGCAGAACTGTTGTCTGCTCTTTCGCCCACAACTCGAAGAGTAATAGTCATTCACGATAGTCTAATGGCCTTCGTTGTTCAAGATGTCGCCTCAATGCAAAAAACAGAGGCCTACAACTTTCAAAGCATCTCTGCGTTCTCTATCATGTGGTACTTGTGGGAAGCTGCGGAAAGGCCTTTCGTTGGTGAAGCAGAAATACTAAAAGACCTTCCTCCTCCCGAAGGGTGCTTCACGCCGGAGATGGAAAAATTTTTACTTATTCAAACTGCGCACCAGAATTTCAACTCCGGTAATATTTACAACTCATGCAGAGTAGTAGAAGGTCAATTTCTTGATGCACTTGGGAGAGAGGAGGTTGAAGGTAGCACAAAGCAATGGGCAATCGGGCCATTTAACCAAGTTTCAGTACTCAATAACAAAAACTCTAATCAGAGGCACGCATGTATAGAGTGGCTAGATAGACAAGACCCAAGCTCGGTGATTTTCGTTTCGTTTGGAACGACAACTTCACTAGCCGATGAACAAATCAAAGAGCTTGCGTTTGGGTTAGAAAAAAGTGAGCAGAAGTTCATTTGGATCCTGAGGGATGCAGACAAAGCAGATGTCTTTCAAGAAGAAGTAAGAAGAGCTGAATTGCCTCAAGGTTATGAAGAGAGAATACGAGGAAAAGGGATGGTCGTGAGAGACTGGGCACCTCAAGTGGAGATTTTGGGGCATCCGTCGACGGGCGGGTTCATGAGTCACTGTGGGTGGAATTCATGCATGGAGAGCATTACCATGGGAGTGCCAATAGCAGCGTGGCCAATGCACTCAGACCAGCCAAGGAACACGGTGCTAATTACCAAGGTCCTTAAAATTGGTCTGGTTGTGAGAGATTGGACGCGTAGAAACGAGACAGTGATGTCCTCCACGGTTGAAGATGTTGTTAGAAGGCTGATGGCGTCAGAAGAAGGAGACGAGATAAGGAAGAGAGCGGTGGAATTGGGTGGCGCTGTCAGAAGGTCTGTGGATGAGGGTGGTATTTCTCGCATGGAGTTGGATTCTTTTATTGCTCACATCACTCGATAACTTTTCTCTTATCCAAAGGCTGCGATTCCAGCTTCTCTTCTTGTCCCTGTTCTTCCGTGTTAGGCCTTCTTCCTGCCACAAGTGAGGGAAAAAATGGAAGCTCACACTTAGAAATTGCAACTATTGCCATGATCATAGGAAATCGCAATCTGCAACTGCATGATTACACGAGCGTGTCTTCCGAGCTAAACAACAATACTTTATCTGTTTATGTATTCACCTAGCATGGGTCCAAATGGATAAATTTTTACTCTCGTCCTCGTTATAAGAAGATAAATACAACTTCATATATAACAATAATTAATAGTCACTAACTATAATAGCATTTCTGCTAACACTTGTAGCAACAATAAAAAAAATAAATTTTAACATCACTAAAAAAAGTCATTAAAAATGTGTAACTATCATCCTAAAACCAAGGGTAGCAGTCAAAATTTTATCAATCAAAATCCAATGTCCATCGGAACCGTTGGTAAAAGAGAAGTTCCAAAGTATCAAGTACAGACCATGTGCTATTATAATCCCCAGCCCAGTAACCCGAGTTAAGCTCGGGACTGTTTATAAAATACAGTATTTCATAATATTTAAAAAATATATTAATGCGTACGACGTATTGTGAGATTATAAAAATATCATATTTGACTATAAAGAATAACCTTAGTATCTAAATTAATCATGACTAATTTAAATAAAATATTAAAAAATGAATTCACTTGCATTACTATTGACTTTTGATTATTAAATAATATTTTTTATTTGATTAGGCTGCATGCAAATATTATGAAAATTTGCATATACATGTTTGTTTAGCTTTAAATTTCTCTATACCGAAAGCTGAAAAATAAAGAATAGAATATTGGCTTCGCACTGAGAGCAGTAGAATGGTCATGTTAGTGCCAGATATAGCTAAATAACGAGTATGATTGTAGTTGTAATTAAAAAATGGTGGTGTTATCATGTACTCTTTTTGAAGTGTATATGTTTTATATGAATTCAATTCTTTAACTTCAGAGGGTTTTTAAGGTATTATATATGTTTATGATGTTATTATAATAATTAAGTAGAAATCTAAAAGGAATAAAATTGCATTTTAAATTTAACAAGACTTATGTAAATACATTACCACTTTCAAATAAGTTATTAAATAATATTTAACAGAACGAACATATAATTTTTTATGTATTTCTTTAACTCTTGTAAGGTGGTAGTAATGAGGAAATTCAACTGATGAAGATGACGGGTGTTTTGGAGTGTTGAAATTGTTTCCGACATCATCTATGACTAAAATATGTCGAGAATATGATATCCTAAATACTCTTTAAGTCATTCTATTGATTTCGAAGGACCATAAGGTGCATCCAATTTCATCATTGGTGGCCTTCGTTAATCCAGATTTCTTATTTTCGGGCGATTCATGGAAGAAAAGGTATACCAATAATTAAGATAGTATGAAATTTGAATTTTACGAACAATATTAAAATGATAACATACTTATAAGGAAGTGAGATAATGGAAATTTTCAGAAGTTAAACCATGTGTACTTGTTACACATATTACAGAGTATTACAATAGGATACAAATAGCTCGTTATTAATCACACTTCACATTTTGGCATTTATACTCCACTTTCACCGCTAAAGACCAAAAGACTGTCCACCAAAGGACACTTTAAAACATTTATCATAAAATTACACTGTAAGTGAAGAAAAGTGGGGTTTGATTAAGAATTTCCTCAAAATAATGGCAAGGCAATGTAATATGCACTTGGGTTTTGCAGTTAAAGAAATAATTTTTTCTTATCAAAAAAGTTATCAAGACCCAATGAAAAAAGTGTCACCAGAAAGTTCGAGTATCCATCTCAATGAATACATGATATTTTCCAATCAGTTGTGTCCCTCGTGGATTCCATTGTTCTAAAAAATCATTGTCTTAAAAAAGTTATATTCAATGGAATTTCATGGACAAACTTGCTGAAATTGTTATCATATTCTTCAGCATTTTTTTTAGGTATATATTCACGTCAAAATATTAATAGATCATTAGACACTTAAGAGTAGATTTTTATCACCAAGAGTAACAATTTGGAAAACTGCTTATAGTTAGCAATTAGTTTTACTTATGTAGTTGCTATGATGACTCCACAAAAAACGCCCTAGTGCTATAACTCAACATTGCCTTATTTGGTTGTAAAGAGTTAGCATATCTCCTCTCGGTGGTATTATGTATGCCAGAATATCTCCTAAGGATTCGTAATATCCTCTACAAGCTACTAATATGAAATTTCCAAAATGATTGCCAAATTAACGAAAATGTGACTTTCCTCTGGCATTGCTTGGCTTAATAACAAAGGAGGCAACATAATAGGAGAACTCTAAAGTCACGAGAGTTTATGTTTAAGTAGGAGTGGACCTTAACTGCTTATTCCTTTGCCTGTGTCCCTTTTCTTTTACTTGAGATGGTTGTTAGCTAAAGAGTACAATTCGGGTGGCAATTTGCACAAACAAAGCTTTAACTTTGTGTTTTTATTTTTAATTTGTATAGTTCCTAATGCAAGAATCCAGTTAAGTTTGGAGACTATCACATGATAAGTTGAAACTTACATAACACAAAGAGAATGCCCAAAAAATCTTACTTGTCGCGAATATGAGAGCAGCAAATCCTACATTTCTTAATTTTAAGAGCATGCTTCGATTATTTGCTAATGAAAGAGTCCAGTTAAGTTGGGAGACTATCACACAGTAAGTCGAAGCTTACATGGAACAAGGAGAATGCCTATGAAATCCTATATGTTGCGAATATGAGAGCTCTAAAGTCCATGTCGTAATTTTAAGAGCATGCTTCGCTTATTATATATTACTTAGATAAGAAAAGTATGATTGCAATTAATAAGATAAATATGTTGGTCATAAATTCAAGAGAGATATGAATTGCCCTTAATTTAGTTTTAGCTTGCATATTTGACAATCAATGGCCAGTTAATAGAGTTAGTGACATTTGAACGAGGATGCTAAGAAAATCCTATAAATATATATCTCTTGATGTTTTTTTCAAAAATGTCACCCACCATATTTAGGAATCTTTAATTGCTTTTATACAAGTTATTATACGCAGAGAGCCATGCCATCAAAATGCATCCAAAAGTCGTTATTATTGCTTTCCGCTTCGGAGCATATTTACCCTAAAGATTTGCCAAAAGTCGTTATTATTGCTTTCCGCTTCAGAGCATATTTACCCTAAAGATTTGATTTGTAAGTGCAATCAATTGGGGGGGGGGGGGGGGAGATGGATCACAACACTCCCACTCAAAATTTTCAGCTAAGAAAAGAAATTGAAAGACAAATGTAGAAATTGTCACTAAAGGAATAAACCATTTTCACATGTGAATTTTTTGCCGATACTCATATATCATATGCATGATAACACTATTTTCATTCATATGTTATTGATTAGCATCTTGGTGCCAATAGCAACAAACTACAACACCTCCACTCCATTTGATAATTTTTCTTCAAATTTCTACAAATCATAGCACATATTTAAGTAGATGCAAACATCGAATCGAACTTTATTAACAACTTTATACTTCAAGTAAGTGTGTTTGACATGTAAAGTTAAAACATAACAATCATGCAATGTGAATGACTACGACTACGAAATATGTCCTAATGACTAAATCTCTTTAATGGAGATATTGCACTCTACAAGATTGAGCCACAACATTTATTTACTAGTTTCAGTAATGACAATGTATGCAGCCTTTGTCGTAGACAAGGCAACACGTTTTTACAGTTTGGACTGCTATAAAATAGTTCTGCCTACAAAAGTAAATAACAAAACCGGTATAGATCTCTTACCATCAAGGTCACTTGCCATATCTAAATCTGTAAAGCCTTCCAACACTGGCATAGAACCCGCCCCTTAACCACAAGTACAAACTTAAATTACCCTTTAAGTATCTAAAAATCTACTTGACAACTTCCCAATGTTTTCTACCATGAATAGAAGATCACCACATGAAAATACGTATTTTGCAACGGAGTTTTAGCGACGGAATTCCGTCGCTAAACATGTCTTTAAGCGACGGAATATACCGTCGTTAAAACTCCGTTGCAAAATACTATTACCGACGGAAGACACCGTCGGTAATAGTATTTTGCAACGGAGTTTTAACGGCGGACTTTTAGCGACGGAATTACCGTCCCTAAATATTTTTTATAAAATTAGTAATTTTGAGTTTTTTTTTAAAATTATTTAAACGACGGAATAAAACCGTCGCTAAAAATTCTGTCGCAAAAGTCTTTATAATAAGACATTCACCGACGGAGTTTTAGCGACGGACTTATTCCGTCGCTAAAGATCCTCCATTTAAATTCAGATCTGGTTTCTTTCTCTCTCCCCGTTCTCTCTCTGAAAATCTGCTCCCACCCACCGCCGTTCTCACCTCCGGCGACCCTTCTCTACGGCGACCCAGCTTCGGCGACACTCCCGTCCCCCACCCGACGCCGCGCCACCAAGCCTTGCACTCCGGTCGTGCCACAAAGCCTCCACTGTCGCCGCGCAAGGAAACCACCACTGCCGCCGCACCACCAACGCCGGCGCCGTCGTACCCACCTCGAGATTTGTATGTCAATTGCCCTAAATTATCTGAATTTTTTGTTAATTTGTCTTCAATTTAGGTTACATGCCCTAAATTATCTGAATTATTTAGATTTTATGTCAATTTAGTTTCAATTTTTTGTTAATTTGTCAATAGAGCCCCCTAATTGAACCCTAAATTGAAGTAATTGAATGCCCTAATTGAATCGAACCCTAAATTAAACTAATTGAACCCCTAATTAAACCCTAAATTGATTGCCCCAATCTAACCGAACCCTAATTGAACCCTAAATTGAATGCCTCAAATCAACCGAACCCTAAATTGAATCAATAGAGCCCCCTAATTGAACCCTAAATTGAAGTAATTGAATCCTAAATTGAATGCCCTAATTGAATCGAACCCTAAATTAAACTAATTGAACCCCTAATTAAACCCTAAATTGATTGCCCCAATCTAACCGAACCCTAATTGAACCCTAAATTGAATGCCTCAAATCAATCGAACCCTAAATTAAACTAATTGAACCCCTAATTAAACCCTAAATTGATTGCCCCAATCTAACCGAACCCTAATTGAACCCTAAATTGAATGCCTCAAATCAACCGAACCCTAAATTGAATCAATAGAACCCCCTAATTGAACCCTAAATTGAAATAATTGAACCCTAAATTGAATGCCCTAATTGAATCGAACCCTAATTTGAACTAATTGAACCCCTAATTAAACCCTAAATTGATTGCCCCAATCTAACCGAACCCTAATTAAACCCTAAATTGAATGCCCTAATCCAACCGAACCCTAAATTGAACTAATTGAACCCTAAATTGAATGCCTCAAATCAACTGAACCCTAAATTGAATCAATAGAACCCCCTAATTGAACCCTAAATTGAAGTAATTGAACCCTAAATTGAACCCTAAATTGAATGCCCTAATACAATCGAACCCTAAATTGAAATAATTCAAGCGCATCGGATATGTGAATTTTGAACATTTTTTTCCCATTTGAACATTGATCATTTGTTTGATAATTTTAGGTTGTTAATTGTGCGTTTTAGAATTGTGATTATTGATCGATGATTTTAGGTTATTAGCTGTGCATTTGAAGTAATTGCGATTATTAATTGATGATTTTAGATTGTTAATTGTGCATTGAGCATTTGAGATATTGAGATTATTGACGGAGGATGGGACCCAATTGGATTGAATGTGTGATTTTTGTTAATTTTTATTGCATTGAGCATTTGAGAATTGAGAATTGAGGTTGTTGACGGAGGATGGGACCCAATTGGATTGAGATACCTGTTAGTTAGCGCAGACACGGACAGCACGTCTGATCGACGGTGTCCGACATTTAAAAAACAAATTAACGTATGCCGATGTGTCTGGAGGTGCGTGTCGGTGGGCGTCGGACACGTGTCCGGAGGCTTCGAACACGTGTCCATAGGCATCGGACACGTGTCGGTATGTGTCGGACACGTGTCCGGAGGTGTCAGACACGTATCGGACACCATATCGACACTCGTTGTTGAGGTCAACAACGAGGAGGACGATCTTCCTCTTCCAACAACACTTCTTGTGGGAGAAGAAGTCGTAGATGATGACGCGGAAGATGTTGAAAGTGTTGGAGATGATGTGACCGAGTCTACTGATGAAGAGGATGAATTAGAAGATGAAGAGGACGACGAGTCCCACGAAGAAGAGGGCGACGACGAAAGTGATGAAGATGATTCGCAAACTGAAAATGATTGACTTGTAATGTTGTAACATCACGGGAAAAATGTAGTAACATTTTAGAACTTGGTGTTTATTGATGTGTTTTTGCACATCCGTTCATATATATATATATATATATATATATATATATAATCTATATGAAGTCAGATATGGATAGGATACGGGCTATTCGTGGCCGGGCTGGACGCCGAGCTGCTTCCTCCCCGGTTAGTCCCACCTCGTCATTGCCTACTGATGACGAGGCACAGAGTGATCGCGGACAGCCATCGGGGGCCCAGCCCCAGCCGTCGCCGTCACCGTCGCCCCAGCCATCGCCGTCGCCCCAGCCCCAGCCGTCGCCCCAGCCCTACGCAGATTCATCCCACACGCGCGTGCATTCTCCATCTTCCGTGGGTTCTACCTCAGGTATAGTTGATAACGGTGTTTCGTACATTTTCGCTAGCCTTATATTTGAACTGTATTAATGTCTGTGTTTTGTAGGATCTCGACGAGGCCGTGGTCCGACACGCGGGGTACGCATCGACCCCCAGCGTAAACAGAGAGTTACGCTCACGCAGGAGGGCCTGTAAGTACTAAAAATATCACCCCATGCCTTATGTTTAAAATTTTGGGGTGTTAATTTATATTTGAACTGTATTAATTAATTTAATTACTTCTTTGGCAGGATCTTGGAGAATATTGCGAGGACGAAGATCGGCGTTCTTGTGAAGGGCCGATTCTTCGAGCCACGCCTGTACTGGAAGGACTGGGATGCCGCTGCGAGGGAGGCCCTATGGGAGGAGTGGCTGGTACGGTGAAGTATTTTTTTCAGCGTTAGTAAATGTTAAATTACAGTTTGTTTTATGTTGTTAATTTGTGTTATTGAATGCCTTACAGGAGGGGTTCACGTTTGACACGCCTCAGCAGCAGGTACTGGGGCAGCAGGCTTTCTTTGCCTACATCGGCAAGAATTACCGCCGATGGCTCCACGATGCACGGGACCGGGCGAAGAAGGCGCTGCCCGCGGGTGCCCCGATGACGGACATGGCGAGATATCCCCCACATTGGATATCTCACCGTGTATGGGGGGAGATGATAGATCGGTGGGCTACGGATCCAGGTTGGGACGCCAAGAGTAAGAGCGGGACTGAGAACAGACAGAACAAAGATTCGACGCACACGGGGGGGTCGGTGCCACACGACATCGTCCGACACAAGAACGCGGTCGAGCACCCGGATCTGGAGGACGATGAGGTCGTAGCTCTGACGTATAATCAGACGCACGTGCGGAAGAAGGACAAGGACGAGACGCACCGGGCGGGCGACTATATTTCAGATATTGCCCGGCGGATCGATGTGAGTCAATTTATTTAAGTTAATGTTTTTTCTTTCTATCCTCAATGTCTGTTTCGTTAATTAATGCCCTAACATATCGTTAAACCACTATTTTTGCAGGCCTCGTATGAACAGCTAAGGGGGTCCGAGCAGCAGTCCGGACAGCCATCAGCGTCCACTAGTACGGCTGCGAGTACTGGGGGGTTGAAGCGATGGCTGGATACGCCGGAGGTCGTGAATCGGCCGAAAGGCCGCATACGCGGCCTGCCTAGCACGACTGCTCGTGCCGTGATAGGAGCGTCCTCACCCCCTGCTGCCCCTCCACAGACACCGGCTCCTCGGCCTCAGTTGGACGACGAGGAGATCCAGCGCATTGCTACAGTGGTGTGCCGGATGATCAGGGAGCAGGGCACTGCTGGACAGGCCGCCCCGGCCCCGGATCAGCAGGATCCAGATCCGGGACTCGGGAACCCCTGATGAGCCCCTTCCCGTGCCCGTTCCTAGCTTCCCCCCCCCCCCGTGCCCGCCTTGTACTCTTCTCCCCTCTCCTAACCGGCTATATCCGGTTCCCGGCTTGTACATATATGAATTTTTTTTATAATTGATTATATATATTTCTTTCTGTATTGATTATTGTGCGTTGTTGTTGAGATTTGAAAATTGTATTACAGGTTTGGGTAATTGAAAAATAAAAAAAAAATTCAAAAAAAAATTTGACTTTTGGCGACGGATTAATTCCGTCGCTAAAGTATTCCTACAATCACTTATTTAGCGACGGAATATTCCGTCGCTAAATAAGTTTTTTAGCGACGGAATATTCCGTCTCAAAATATAAATCCGTCTCTAAAGAATATAATTCGCGACGGAATATCCGTCGCTAATTAAAATAAATCCGTCGGTAAAATGACATATTTAGCGACGGATTTAAAAATTCCGTCGCTAAACTATTAGTGACGGGCTTTTATACGAGGGATATTTAGCGACGGTGAATCCGTCGCTAATTCTTTTAGAGACGGATTTTTGGCTTTTAGCGACGGATTACCCCGTCGCTAAAACCCTGTTTTCTTGTAGTGGATATTTGCTCATGATACCAACTGCATGAGCAATGTTTGGCATGGACGAGTACAAACCACTGTGTACTTAGACTCCATACTGTAGACGAGCAGGGAGTCGTTGCCATATCTGTTCTTTATTCATTGGTTGAAAGACACATACTCTTGCTCAACTTAAAGTGAGTATCATAGGGAGTATTAACTGGTTTAGCATTTCTTATCTTAAACTTTGCAAGCACTCATTCAACATATTTCTCATGTGAAAACTATAACTTCGTTGCTTTCCTATCACGGATAATTTTCATACCTAATATCTTATTCGCATTCCTTAAGTCTTCCATGTAAAAAATTTAAACAACTCATTTTTAAGTTGATAAATCATGTTAGCATCTTGACTAACAATCAACATATCATCCACATGAAGTAAAAGAATAATAAAGTTAATTATAACCATATGGGAATTTCCTCTGATAAACACAAAGAACAACTACTGTTGTCTTGTACTCATTACCCACCGTGAATGAGTCAAACTCATTTGAAGTGTACCCTCCTCCATTATCGGTGTGAACACAATTTAATGATTTTCCTATTTATCTTTCAACCATAGCATGAAACCTCTGAAAAACACTAGAAGACATGGTCTTTTGTTTCGAAAAAAAAACCCACACAGTCAAGAAATGCTTGTTTCCTTTTATTGATTCAACCTAAATAGGACCACCAACGTCAGAGTGAACCAAATCTAAAAACTTGAATTTTCTTTTGAAAGAGGAACTAAATATAGCGCCCCGAGTTTTCTAAGCGTTAATATCAAGTAAACAATGTCAAAAATATCAAAAAGTCTCCCAAAGTAGTCATTCAGAGTATGTACTAATTAATTCGAAAGATACATCAATAAATGTCATAGCGGCCTAAAGCATTTTTATAATCCAAATTACTCTGACATGGAGTTCCAAAATAAAAATCTTAACAAATTCAATGTGTCTTAATTATTACATTTAAAGATACTAATACTGACTCTAAGATACAAACAACTAGCTCTCAATCACACAGAACAGATACTGATCACCTGAAAGGAAAACAATAAAGGAATGAGCCAAATGCCAATAAGGTTGCTCAACGGACCAATCAGAAGGATACAAAAAAAATGTCTGAGAAAATAAAATTGCGGACATACGAAATTCTAACAGAACAGATACACAAGAACTTTGGAAATGCCAAAATGTATTTTTGTACAGAGACATTCAAATTAAAATATAGTTCACGGTGAACCCTTCAATCAAATGCTAATAATCGGTACGGTGAACACTTTAATTAAACGCTAATAATTGGTCCAATGCTAATTTGAATATCAAAAACAGTAAATTCTTACATTTGATCGCGCAATTGAACCCAAAATCTTGATCCTTTCACACAATTTGTATCAAACCCTAAAAATTAATATACCTAAAGGTTCCGATTAGATTCTAATAACAACAAAAATTCGTAGACTACTACGAATCCTAAATCAATAATCAAATTAAATTCTTACCTTAACCAATTTGCAAAATCCCAAGAAGTCTCTTCCTAGGGATTCTTTGGAGGCTCTTTCGGAGTTTCTTGTGTTCATATGAAATATGTATTGTACGTAACTATCAGACACCTAAAAGATATATACTTATATTCCTAAGACAATTAAAATTTCAAAATACACATTACTTCCTCAACTCTCTAATTTTATATTTTCTTTCTTTTTTTTATAAGCATTTAATTATGAGGAGTCTAACAAAATAAAACTCTATGATGCTTGCCAAATAAACAGTAATCACAAGGATTCAAAGCATTACCTTTGGCAAAAGGAACGAGAGACTTCTTCATCAGAATCTGCAACCCTTCTCACTCATATGGCCAAGTCTCTTATGCCACAAGTTGGGTGAAGACTCATCTTCTACCCCATTCAACCCACTAGAACACGCCTTGAAATAAGTCTTGTACAAGGTATATCAAGCGGCCCCTCTTGCAGCTAACATCGAATCCTTAATAAGCTTCAATTTTCCATTGCCAAAATAATTTTCATATCCTTGCCTAAATATGGCTATTCCTAAAATCAATTGGAGATGCAAATTTGGAAAGTGTTGAACATTCTTCAACACAACTGTGCAACCAACTTCGGTTTCAATGCGCACATCACCTATTCCCACAATCTTTGACTAGCTTGTATTGCCCATTCTCACAACCCCAAAGTCACTTGCTTTATAAGTTTAGAAGAATTCTCTCCTGGGAGTAGCATGGTATGAGGGTGTTGTATCAATAACCCACTCAATAGCCTGATCAGAATAATGCGACAATTTTTCTTCAAACGGCCTTTCTGTTTATAGTGGTAACAAACAAATGACTCTTTTGAATCATCTCCTGCTTTAGACTTGCCTTTGGCACCTTGGCTTTTACTGCAGTTCTTAAACCCTTTGTTTCCACCTTATGCCACTGTCTGTCCCTGTTCTTTATGACCAGAGCCGGTGATTGATCACTGCCTATGTTCCTGCATCTTTTTTCTTCATTTTAAGATGCTATCTTTGACCATGCTCAATGTTAACTTCCCATTAGGAGCAGAGTTGCTCAAAGATATAATTAATGTTTCCCAACTATCCCATAATGAACTCAAAAGCAACAAAGCTGCATCTCATCATCTAAATTCATTTTTCATTGTTGTTAATTGATTAGCCAAACTCTGGAAATCACCCAAATACTCAACAATAGAATTTTCATCTCAAAATTTTAAATTCACAATCCTTCTAATTAAAAAGGCTTTAATTTGTGGTGTTTTCCTCTCATAGAGTGACTGTAACTTTTTTCACAAAGTTTGGGCACTCGTCTTTTGAGACACCTGGTGAAACACACTATGGTCAATCCATTGCCTGATTAACCCAACAACTTTTCTATTTAATTTTTTCCATGACCTAGCATCCATACTTTCAGGTTTTGAACTATCATCCTCAACAGGGTCATAAAATAAAATGTATTCCATTCCTGGCTTCCAAATTGAATAATTTGTAAATGCAAGCTTTAACATCACACCTACCAAATTTTCTATTTAATTCACACAGACAATTAGTACAACAAACCAAGCTTTCATACCACTTTTGTCAGGGTAAATTTATCATCCCAACTCAATTGTCACGTGTGAATTCAGTATTAACAATAACAATATTGTTTATCAATTATGCAAAGCAAGCCAAACTCAGATAATAATATGATGCAATTCTAAATAATAACAAGCAACCACAAGACACAAGGATTTAACGTGGAAATCCTCCAACGAGAAGGGAAAAAATGGGGGCCAAACTCTGTACCAAATTCATTATATTAACAACTTGCAATAGAAGAGTTCTTTCCAAATTAACACCCAAAACTTGAGGAATCACAATAAATAGAGAGTGCAAAAGGTTACCCATTTAAGTTGACATGCCCAAAAATCTAACAAAATAGTTGCTCTCTCAATTTCCCCTATAGCTCTCTCTGCTGAATTGGAGAAGATGATGAAGTCCTGTTTATTTTATAAGACTTCAATAAAGAAGCTATTACCCACTTACACGCGTAACTCTCCCATGCCACTCAAAAAGACTCAATTCAACTGGGTTAAATGATACGTGCCATGGGTCACCCTCATGAGTGAGGACCCGGATACCGAAAAGTTCGATTGTAGTCATCTTCTCGCGAGACGAGTTACCGTACAAAATCATTCCAAAGTTTTTGTTTTTGCTCGACGCAACCTTGTAGCAATGCTAATACTGTCAACAAAAGTTTATAGAGGCATTTTTCCTGTCGCTTCCCGGCAAATGGTAAAAGTGACGGGGAAACTTTCTTGGTAAAAGTGCCATATAACATGACACTAACTATTTGACTTGATTTTTGGTGAGTTAGAGGAAGCGTACTCACAAAACAAATTCTAGCAAAAAAGAAAATAAAATTAAGCTATTGTTAACAAGTACCTTGATTGAGCACCCCAAGGACACTAGTTAAGCAATTTGTGCAATTAATTGCAATAATTTGACATTGCGCTAAAAAGTTTCATTGTTACTCTGACTAGCGTCCTTAGGACAGTGGTTGGGTAGAATTAAATACAGTACTAACAAACTCCATTTGCATTTATTTTAGGATGACGTCCGTGCAAATTTTTGTAGTCCGAAGAAAGTACCCCTAATTAATTATTATGTATTAAAGGAACTGTTAAAAGACACTTAAAAGCTGTTCTTCTTAACTGAAACCATAACTTTAAGTCATCGTTAATTGCATAAGAAAGTCATTTATTACACTTTACTACTTGGCATGACTCATATTTTTAAACAACTATTTACCAAAACTTGTTCCATTCATTGTTTTCGAATAACTCGCCGGTGATTGAACCCGTGAAGGAACTGATTCAAGATTCACTGGTTTAGCCATTGATTCAAATAAATAATTTAATTAAGATCGTAAAAGAAAAAAAAACTACGTGATTATAAATACAAGAAAAAGTACAAAATTTTAAGTTCAACGATAAGTACTATTGTGAAATGTCTTGGATTTTTACTTTTTAACCCTAAAATTAGTATAGTTGATTAGCATGAGGAAATTCAGTGTAAAATTAAAGAGTTCATATTCTTATTTGCTTGGCTATTTGCTAAGATCGAAAGAAGTTTGGTTGGTCTAGTATTTTTAAGGTGCATAATAAGAACTTTAAGCAGGATTCCTCAGTTTACTAAATATTTTTTTGCAAATAAAAACGTGTTCATGTGTATTAAATCGGTTTAACTGGTTGCTTTATGCCACATCGTTCATGTGGAGAACCGGTACAATTCAAGAGTCAGATGAGTTCGTTCATGTGTAGAACTGGTACAAGTCAAGCAAGTCAAGAGTTAGACGAGAGAAATCACTAGTTCACAGTTGAACCGGTCTGACTTGCACTAGTGAGATCGGTTCGATTTTACTTAGGTGCGGGGAGTATAATGGATAAAGATCTTAAATATTATTTGCAGAAGCACCATTACGATTTTAGTGAGTTCTTTAATTTGCTGGTCAAAGGAGACTCGCAACAAATTGGGCCATCAAGGACCAATTTGTTGCTTGGAGTATTATAATGCTCAAACAAGGACCACAAAATTGACGTCTTAAATGGAAAATCTAGCTAGCTAGTACTCAAACTTCTCATTTTCTACATTCTCCTAAACCAGGCAACCAGCAGTCCCCTCTTGAACTCCGACCATGCTCTCCGGCAGCCACAAGCAAGCCACCGGCTGCCATATACTAGCCATGCCGTACCCTGGCCGAGGCCACATCAATCCAATGATCAACCTTTGCACCCTCCTTGCTTCCAGGGACAGCATAACCATCACCATAGTCCTCACCGAGGAGTGGCTTGGCTTGGTCGGCTCGGGTTTGGACAGGCCGAACATCAGGCTCCGATCAATCCCCAACGCCGTGCCATCCGAACATGACCGTGCGGCCGACATGATTGGTTTCATTGAATCCGTGTTCACTAAGATGGAAGCTCCCTTTTGTCGGTTGCTAGACCAGCTGGACGACCTCCCAGTTTCTTGCGTATTGGCTGATACCTTACTACCGTGGACCACGGCGGTAGGGAGGCGGCGGAACATTCCGACTGTTTCGCTTTGGACGGCGGTGCCGTCGACGTTTCTTAGGCTGTACGAAGAATTCCCAGGTGAAAATCAAATCTACCAAGTAGTATGGATATGTAGCCTAATTTCTTGCTTGGTTTGGTTGTTCATTGGCTGAATTTGATTGAATTTTGATTTCATCATCCACACCCATTCTCTTTTCGTGTGAATTTACTTCATGATATGGGCCATAGTTTTTGGTCAAAGTTACTTACTTTAGGCTTGGCCTATTACCAAAAGAAGCAAGGCGTTAGACCATATATAACAATAAAAAAATACTTAGAAAGTGGTAGTACGATCTTCAAATCAGTCCTTGTTACAGTAAAATGTGTTGTTTCTTTGGCATTACCCGTAAAATCGAGCCAAGCGAAGCCTAGAGCCAAAGTCTTAAAATGCTCATTTTCCTTGAAAAACTCTAATTTGTACTTTTTTAGATTATAAAAATCATTCTTCAATTCTGTATATAACGACCATCGATATTAGCTAGATGTTTCTATTTATTTTTTTTAATAATTTCAGTAATAATTCTTAACAGTATTTTTTTAGCATCACTTGATAAAAAATGCTAAAAACATTTAGTTAACATTAATTGTCGCTATACGGGGATAGGAGGACGATTCATCCAACAAGTATAGCGGTCAAATTTTTTTCTAAATATTTTCCTTTACTTTTATTCTTAACCGTCTAAAAGCTTAGAGATTGAGTTATGTGAAACACGAACTGGTGGATGCTGATCTGCGGATTTTTCCTTGGAGCAGAAAGACGAGAGGAGATCATTGACGACCCTCCACAAGTGTCTTCAGTGAATATAGCTGGCATACCATCTGTTGAATTCAAGGATACACGTATTCGCCAACTTTTGCTTGAGGCGTTCTCTTGCGCGACCAAATCACAAGGCATTGTCTTCACGTCGTTTCATGAGCTTCAGCCTCGCGTAATAAGCAGCCTAAGAGCTAAACTCCACGTACCTATCTACGCAATTGGCCCTGCAATCCCTTACATGTCACTCGATGTCCCACCCTCCATGCCCCTTCCTAGCAGCCACGAAGATTGTTTCAGTTGGCTAGACTCTCAACCCGAAGCATCGGTACTCTACGTATCAATGGGTAGCTTCTTATCAACATCAAGTGAACAATTGCGCGAACTTTCAAAGGGGCTAGATGCTAGCGGATACAGTTACTTGTGGGTTGCACGAAAAGAAGCAATTGGCTTACAAGAATCTTCTGGAGTGAATGGATTAGTTGTGCCATGGTGTGACCAACTAAGAGTTTTATGTCATTCTTCAATTGGGGGATTCTTAACCCATTGTGGGTGGAATTCAACAATGGAAAGCATCTATGCAGGTGTTCCAATGCTCACTTTTCCTATAGCTGCTGATCAACCTCACAACAGTAAATTAGTAGTAGACGATTGGAAAATCGGATTAGACCTCAAGTCGAGCGTGGGAGCAGATAATTTGGTTGGAGGAGAGGAAATTTCAGACAAGATAATGAGGTTGATGGAGCCGAATGGTGAAGAAGCTAAACAATTGAGAAAAAGAGCACAGGAGCTTCAAGAAACTTGTCGAAGAGCTGTTGAACAAGGAGGATCTACTGATTGCAACATCGTTTCTTTTGTCGACGATGTCGTACATAGAAAATTAGGACAACGGTGCAACGGGGATGAACTTTAGTTTGCTTGCGTTGTGGAATTGGAGGCAATATTCTTTCATGGAAGTGTGCTGCGATCCAAGTTGATTTTGAGTCCAATAAAAAACTTTGATCTGGCGTGGTTGCACCTGTTTCTTCCCCATGCCACTTTGTATTCAACTTCGGTGATCCTGAAGGGAAACATACATGATTAGTTACTTCCGATTGCCGTTCTGGTTGGAACGGAGTCTCCGTCTTTTCTTCTTGTGCATGTATGTACTTTCTTATGCTTGTCCATACATATAGCCATTCTGTAGTTGTTGAATAAGATTTTAGGACCAGTTTAAAAATTATCGTGAGTTTATTCTGTTACACTAAATAAAGAAGACGAGATGCCCGCCCAGTCATAAGATGTAAACTGTTTGATTATTTAGATTTCTCTAATATGTTATTAGTGATGAGGCCATGATACCATTATATGTATTATACAACGTTATATTTATCATCATTATCTTAACGATTTTCTTAATGATATGGGCATATCATTCGTTCTCCCAATTTGAAGACGCATAAGCTAACCTGAGATGTGCCACGACGGCGTCCTTGGTCACCAATGAGTTTGTAGGTCCAAAGAAGCTAGAAAGCTGACACTTTTAAGCAATGAAGTCGCAATGTCATAGCTAGCTACAAAAATCTTATGGAAACCATCTTTACATCACGTTTGCTGTTAGAATGTGGCCCCGGATCCCAGTCACTCGACTTGCTCTTGGATGTGTTTGACAATATTGTAATTTTTAGTTTTTGTTTTTTAATAAAATAAAAAAAATAATTGTGATTTTTGTTTTGAAAAAAAAACAAAGAGATGTTTGATATTAGTTTTGTTTTATTTTATTTTTTTTTCAGTTTTTGTTTTTTTAAGAGGATTTTATTTTTCTTAATGTTTCTTCTTTCCCAAAACACCAATTTTCATTACTACCAACCAAAATCATCACGCCACAGCATCATCCCCGCCCATAGCCAGTAACCACCACCCATCACGACCAACCACCAAGATCACAACCGAGTCACTGCTACCAAAAAATCAGATCTGATGAGATCGACGGTAGTGGAGAGACGACATCGACGTTAGTGGCAAGATCGATGAGTGGAGGTTGGAGTGGTAAAATTGACGGCGTCAACGTTAATCGATGGTGGTCGTGATGTTATTCGATTGTACTGTTGTCCGATTGTGATATTGTCCAACGTTGATCTAGTATCGGCAATTACGATGGTGTGCTTGGTGGTTAAGACGGTGGTTGCAATGTTATCTGCTTGGTTGATGCGACACAATGGTGGTGCAGATTCGTGCGATGGGGTGGCGGCGGTGAGGTAGATATGCTGGTGGCAACGACGGAATTATGGCAGGAATGTAAGAGATCTGTCAGTGTGATAGTGAGAGGATGGTTATGGTGGGGCAGTCTGTGGTGGCGCGGCAGTGGGGTGACGAAGGTGGGGTGGTTGGGGCAGTGGCCGGGTGGTGACAGTTGTTGTTTACTGGTGGTAATGATGGCGAGGGCTTAGATGATAAGTAGTGTTAGTGGTGAAAGTGATGAAATGAAATGAGTTTTTTAAAATGTAGATAACAAATTGCTTCTAATAAAGTTGGATGGTTAGATCTTAAAACAAAAACAAAAATTAAAAACCTAAACCTCCAAAATGGAGTTTTAAAAAATAATTCCATTTTTAAAAACTGGTTTTAATAACTGAAGGCAAAATAAATGAAAACTCTGTTAGACGGATTTTTTTCTCCAGTTCACGAAAAAATTGTCTGTCTAACGGGTTTGATCCTGTTTTGGGTGTAGGCCTTGTTTTATATAAATTACAACAAAAATAAATAAATAAATGCCTATATAGGCGGTGGGAGTAGCCGCCATTAAAATCTTCTTATTCACATAATTAATAACATGTCCGGGTGGCTGGTGTCGCCAGCGTAAGTCCATTTATTTAATAAATTAATAATCTTAAAATACCTATAGCAGCGGTCAAGGTTGTCCATCTAATCTTCTAGTTTTTTTAAACTAAAAAAAATGTTTAGCTATGGCAGCACGAATGACCGACGACATAGATAGCCACCGCTGGTGAATTTAGCATTAGAGGGCGGATGCTGGGGAGATACACCGGCTTTCGACCGCCGGTATAGACCCGTTTGACCGCTAGCACATGTCTAGCGCAACGCGACTAAAAGCTTCGCTGCCCTAGCTCCTGCTAAACCTATGTCAGCAGTTTTTTGCGTATAGCGGCATTTCCTGGCTGACAGCATAGGTGGTTTTTCTTGTAGTATGAAAATAAAAATCCTGTCAAACACAACCTAATTGGAGTCACCAATTTGTCACCTAACAGGGTTGTCAATATCTCCGACGTTTTCTTTGTAGATTCATCCATTCATATGCTTTCCATAGATTTGTAACGTTCTGGATAATTATACGGCAATACTCCCACTTAACGACAGATTGCTCATAGAAGTCATCACCATGATATTCATCCCCACAAATTTACTAGTCCCTGCTTGTGTTCATAAAACGAGAACTCCAAACCTCACACAATACACTAAGGCTTCGTTTGACAAAAAATTTTTTTTGGTTTTCAGTTTTTAAAGAGCAGTTTTTTAAAGAGCAGCTTAATTTTTTTTTTATATAAAAACAAGTGGGTGTTTGATAACCCCTTTTTTTTTTGAGGTTTTTTTTTTTGGTGTTTGGTAACCCTTTTTATTTTGACTTTTTTTTTTGGTGGTTTGCGGTGGCGGTGGTGGGGCGTAGCGGTGGTCGACGGTGGTGGTGGTGGTGGCCGACGGCCGGAGGTGGCTGCCGGCAGTCACCGGCGGTGGTGGTCGGCGGCCGGAGGTAGCTGCCGGCCGTCTCCGGCGGCCGGAGGTGGCTGCCGGCAGTCTCCGACGGTGGTCGCCGGCGGACGGAGATGGCTGCCGACAGTCTCCGGCGGCCGGAGGTGGCTGCCGGTGGTCGCCGGCGGCCGGAGGTGGTTGTCGGCAGTCTCCGGCGGTGGTCGCCGGCGGCCGGAGGTAGCTGCCGGTGGCCGGCAATCTCCGGCGGTGGTCGCCTGAGGTGGCTGCCGGCGGTGGGAGGGTGGTGGTGGTGGTCGAAAAAAAAAAACCAAAAGTGAAAAAAAAAAACCAGTTTTTGGAGTTTTTTTTTTACTCTGCAGTTTAAAAACTGGTTTTTTAAATTGAAAAAAAAATGGTTACCAAACGCTCATTTTTTTTTCAGTTTTTAAAACTGAAAAAAAAAAGACGAAAAAAAAAGAGTGTCAAACGGGGCCTAAGCTTTTCAATGGCCAATTATCACTACTACAGCCACCATAACCAAAGCCGAAACGGCGTAAAACAAGCTCAAGTGGCTGTGGTTATGGTGCCTTTTCCGGCACAGGGTCACCTCAACCAATTCCTCCACCTCTCTAGCCTCATCTCTTCCTATGACATTCCGGTCCACTACGTTAGCACCACCACACACACCCGTCAAGCTAAGCTCCGCGTCCACGGCTTGGACCCCCTTTCCATTCCCAATATCCATTTTCATGAGTTCTCGATCCCTGTTTTCCTCTCTCCGGCCCCTAACCCTAATGCCTCCACTAAGTTCCCATCACACCTCCAACCATCATTTGAGGCTACCTCCCACCTCCGCGAGCCGGTTGCCAAACTTTTAAATGCTCTTTCTCCATCCTCTCAAAGAATTATCCTTATTCACGACTATCTTATAGCTTCGGTCGTTCAAGATATCGTTTCAGTACCAAACGGTGAGGCCTACACCTTTCAGACTGTCTCTGCATTCCAAGTCTTTTGGTACTTCGGGGAAGCATTGGGAAGACCTTTCCCCGTTGAATTCGAATTACTAAAAGAGCTGCCTTCTCTTGAAGGTTGTTTCACTTCAGGGTTCACTGATTTAATTAATTATGAACATTCGTACCAAAGGTTCAACAGTGGTAACCTTTACAACACATGCAAAGTAATCGAAGGTCAGTATATTGAATTGCTTGCGAAAGAAGAGATCAGTGGCAATACTAAGATATGGGCTATCGGACCCTTTAATCCGGCTTAATCAGTGATTACAAGAATTTAAATCAACGGCACAGGTGCTTGGAGTGGCTTGACAAACAAGAGCCGAATTCTGTCATTTTTGTTTCGTTTGGAACAATAACTTCGTTAACGGACGAACAGGTGGAAGAGCTGGCAGTTGGTTTAGAAGAAAGCGAGCATCGGTTCATATGGGTATTGAGAGACGCGGATAAAGGGGACGTAATTGAAGGCGAAGCTAGAAATTTTGAAATAACTTAAGCCTATGAACAGAGAATAGAAGGAAAGGGGATTGTGCTGAGAGACTGGGCACCCCAGATTGAGATTTTGGGGCACCCGTCGACAGGTGGATTCATGAGTCATTGTGGGTGGAATTCCTGCATGGAGAGCATGACCATGGGAGTTCCCATGGCGGCATGGCCTATGCACTCTGACCAGCCGCGGAACACCATGCTAGTAACAAAGGTACTAAGAAGAACTGGTATTGCTGTGAAGAAATGGGCCGCTCGAGATGAGCTAGTGACATCATCAACAATTAACACAGCTATTAGAATATTGATGGGGTCGAAAGAAGGAGATGAGATGAGGGAGAGGGCGGTGGAATTAGGTGGCGCCATCAGGAAGTCAGTGGATGAAGGCGGCGTTACTCGCATGGAGTTCGATTCGTTTATTGCTCACATTAGTAGACAGGTCTAGTGATGTGAGCAAATGCTTCTTCAGCGTCGAATCCGTAACGTACCAGGGAACGTGACAATTCGTGGTTTGTGCTTTGAAGAAAATGGAGGGTTCCACTCTATGACTAATCTTGCGTATAACAGATTTCCAAATTGACGAAAATTGGTTATGCATGCGCAATGTTACAAGAATGGAGAGATGTGTAGTGCATCGGATCTGATCTCATAGATGCTTTAGCTTAGTTAGATCTTCGTTTTCTCCTCTTTCCTGGTTGAAGCCTTTTTTGTAATCCCTTTCGCTAATTGCATATCATATGGTTAACAATTTTGACCATTATGCATCTTCACTTACTCCCGTTTTACACTCTTATAATATTTTATTTCTCTTTTCTGTATTTAATCATTCACTAAACTATTTATTTTTTTTCTTGTCTCACTTTCTTCCCTCCCTCTCTTTATTTATGTCTTGGAATAGAATGGTATAACTCATATCTTAAACAAGTGTGCAAGTCAAATATTATCTATTAAATTGGATGAAGGGAGCATAATAGTTATCTAGAAGATCAGAAAGGCATAACCTCCCATCACCCAAAAAAAAAAAAAAAAATCTCATTTTGTGTCTTCTAACCAAATAATCATAGAACTAAGGGGTTAGTATATTACTGTCTAAAGTTTCTGTATCTAAACCCAATGGTTAGTTACATGAGACAGCGTCACTGTTAGATTATATATGTTAATATGACAATTACATTTTCCCTATTATCCCAAGTCTAGAACATTCTATAGCTCTCATAATTTATATAGGATTCTCTTTCTTATTTTCAGTAGGATAATTTTCTCTTACCTATATAAAGACTTTATTGTACTCAGTTTTATTAATACTCTATAATGCTCTCTAATACAATTATCTTACCTTCACCTTTTCTATCATGGTACCAGAGCTATACGATCCGCCGGTTTGACAGTCTTTCAACTGCCTTTGTAAACTCCGGCGGACGGTCTTCTGCCGTTCGCCCGGCCTTTTTGCCATTCACCCGGCCAGTTCATGTGCTTTTGTTTCTTTTCGTATTCTTCTTCTTTTTGAGTTCAGAATTTTGATCTTTCTTTCTTGCCCCTTCTATACATTGATCTTCGCTTATGACGAAACCTTAGCCACTGTCTACTCTTATTGTTCATCAACTTTAGCTTATCTCTTTCGCTCAAAAAAAAAAATTGCTTCCTTCTTCAGCTACCTATATCGATTTCCTTTAGCCCAAATCCTAATCGTATACCCCCATAAGATTTCGTTCCCTCCATCGATCACAACGCTGCCCAACATGCCACCATGCCTTTCATTCGGTTCCTGCAATGGATCTTGCTCTTGTTTTGTTTTGACTCTTGCCTTGTTCTTAGTCGCCGGACCTCACCCCTGGACTCCTGCCTTGTTCTTAGTCGCCAGACCTCACCCCAGGACTCCTGCCTTCTTCTTAGTCGTTGGACCTCACCCCGAGACCTTTATGGTTGTCGGACCTCACCCCGGGACTCCTGCCTTCTTTTTAGTCTTTGGACCTCACCCCGATACCTTTACAGTCATCAGACCTCACCCCAAGACTCCTACCTTCTTCTTAGTCGCCGAACCTCACCCAGAAACCTTTATGGTCATCGGACCTCACCCCGAGACTCCTGCTCCTACTCTGTTCTTAGTCGCAGGACCTCACCTGAGACCTTTATGGTAATCGGACCTCGTCGCAGGACTCCTGATTTGTTCTTAGTTGCTGGACCTCGCCCCAAGACCTTGATGGTTGTTGGACTTCGCCCCGAGAGTCCTGCTCTGTTCTTGCATCGTCGGAGTCTACACATAGAATTCATCTCAACTTGGATCTCAGATTGAACCTCCTAACTCAAGCTTGTTCTTTTCTACCAACTTGAGTTTGAGGGAGGATGTTAGATTATATATATATTAATATGACAATTACATTTTCCCTATTATCCTAAGTCTAAAACATTCTATAGCTCTCATAATTTATATATGATTCTCTTTCTTATTTTCAGTAAGATAGTTTTCTCTTGCCTATATAAAGGTTTCATTGTACTCAGTTTTATTAATGCTTTATAATGCTCTCTAATATAATTATCTTTCCATTCACCTTTTCTATCAGTCACAAACAAAATTCATTTCGAAAGGCAGGTAGGTTAACGCTTGACAACCCATCTCCCCCAAATCCCTTATTTGATGTTCTATGCACTCAAAAGAAGCCATGAAGAGTTGTTGATTAACGAAGGAATTAAAATTGCTCATACTAACTATTGAGAAATAAAACCTTAATGTATAAGCCTTGTGCATCTCCTCATTACAATTGGTTTCAAATTAAATGATTTCACATTGAATTAAGCAGGTCGGCTCAGCAAACAATTCATCGACCACTACGTAGTCTAATTGATTTTATGTGTGGTAGACTCAATGAAGAGAGAGAACCACAAAAATTTTGTATTGAAGTATTGTTTAATATTTGCAACGAGATTGGGAGGGAAAATGCCGTTAATGGAATTTGAAGGAGCTCATAAAGGTGAATACTAAGGGTGCATAGCATAGTTTTTGAAAAAAAAAAAAATTTGTAATCGTTAAGTACATAAAAATTAATACCCTTAACTCACGCCAGGGGAAATGGGCATGAGGCCTGATGTACGTGTAGTTTTTTGGAACCTTCCATTTGTATGTGAGTCCTCCTGTTTTTATGGGGATACGCGTTAGAGTATAGCCCTTAGGTTGTACTTGTTGGATAAACAGTGATATTTTCTCACGGAAGAAATTGAGTTGCTAGAGGGACCGGAGGCAGAACAATGGCTATTTAATTCTTTGACAATGTTAAATATCACGATTTTAAAAAAATCAATAAGTAAATTACAAATTTTTGTTTGTACTAAATATCGGCTATCTATTAGATTATGCCGGATTTTATTTGGTGTGTGTTACTTGAAATTTAACATTTTAACTATAACAATTATGATGTTCTTTGCTATGATTTAGTTTAGTTTCATCGTTGTAGACACAATCACAATGGATAGTTTGTCTTGTTAGACTTTAACTAACTTTTAGCATTTTAAACATTCAACTCTCGGATTACACGACTAGGCTTTTGACATTATAAGTGTTCATGCATTTTCAAAATGTTAAAAAACTTATTATCATCACCTCTTTCAACAGGTAGAGACTACAAACTGCAAATCCGGAGGCCTAAATTACAAATCTATTCAATCAATAGTGCATGGACACAACATTGACCTCAACTGTAAGATTTCCCTGAGTACTACTAAAGAAGTAGGTGTCAAATGTTATGGCTCCTTGCGCAAGGCGAAAAACACCAGAACCACCTACGATGGGCATCTCGTGGTACACGTCCATAATCAGGTTGTACGTAGAACCTCTAGAGAGCTGCCATTGTACTCCCCGCATTTGAAGACAAAGTTCCAAGCATAGAGCAGGCCACATTCCTCCTGTAAATATGAGGCGTAGAACCCATGGGCTTAGCCTACAAACCTGGAAGTTTGTTTGGGCACAACCGTCAACGGGTCATCCAACATATTGACACGGCTGAAGTAGTGGGTGATGTAGACGTCGTTTGGGCTTGGGCCACCTGGACAGCAATTGGGTTCTTCCCCTGGAGGAAGTCTTTCATGGAAGTAAAAGTGAAGCTCGGTTGCACTTTTTAAATCCTGATTTTTATTTCTATAATTTGTATACATATATTAAGGTTTGTATAAAAATGTTGAGTATTTATTTCCATCTAGAAGTAATTATGACAATTTATAGGTTTTTAGTGTATTTAAGGAAATTATTTTTAATTTAAAAATATTTAAAAATTATATTTTTATTCCATAAGTTGTATTAAGCTATAAATAATATCTAATGAACGACTAGAACATTTTTTGAATATTTCTGAGTCTCGGAGAGTGACCAATATCTGGGTACGTTGACCGTGTGAGAAACGCTCCAAGTTTCATCATGTCCGGGTAGAGAAATGGGTACGCTACAGATAATTATATTTAGATTTTAATGTAAGTAGTATGAATAAGTATTCTGATTAATGACTCTGCCAACCTAGGTTAATCTCGAGGAATTTGGTCGAGAGCGTTTTCAGCTTCAGCGCTTGGATTGAGGTAAGGAATTTCTATCCGAAATCCAAATTTGATCCATTTGTTCTCGTGATTATTTTTCTGAATTGATTTCAGATCTCCTTTGAACTCTGTTATAATTGTTATGAAAATGCATCGTTTGCCCTAAATGCCTTGTTTTGAGCCTTACACGTTTATTGAAATTCATATTCGATGCTCTGTGTTTATTTCTCATTGTGCATCGATTTAATCATTGTACTACCTGTGTGGCTTTGCTAAGTGTTTCAATGCACTGCCTGTGTGGCTTTGCCAAGTGTTTCACTGCACTGCCTGTGTGGCTTTGCAAATTTACTCATGTCAATATCATATGCATTGTATACAATGTAATTGAATTGTTTTTCGTTAAAATCTGATTTAAGGTAGAGAGTCGAATCTCTTCCTCATTGCCTTTGAAATAAATCTGTTAATCATTTGAAATCCTTTTTCTGAATTTTGAGCGACCTTACTGAGCTCCCAAAAGTTCACTCCCTCTTTCTGTTCCCTTCTGCAGGAAATAATCGTCAGTAAGAGTTTGGAACCAATGAGCTTGATTGTGGATTAGATTAGCATTTTCATTGTTTGTTATTTAAGCCCCTACGAGGGGACTAATGTGTAACTTACATTACATTTGTTTTGAATGAGAACGGTTTGTTGAGACAGTTGAGTTATTGTAAAGCTCTGATATAGATGTTATTGGGTTATCCTTTGTGGTACTGAATGGATGGAATAAGTAAGCATTGATCGATTGAGTGTTAATGCTTCAGAAAATTCCGGGATGTTACATTGTGTGTTTCCCTCCTGTGTGCTTGAATGTGTGTAAAGACCACTCAAATAAGCTATAAAACTAGTTCACTAGAGGCAACAGTGGGTGAAGACAGAAAGCTTGAAGTCACGAGTAGAGGTCGTGTGTGATGCGTGCCTGTGTGTATGTGTTTGCATATGTGTGTGTGTGTGGGTGTAGAATTGTTTTGGGCTTGTGCATGTGAACTGTGTGCTCTTGTGAGTATTGTGTGTGTATAAGCGTGAGGTTGTGGCTATCCAAAGTGTGTATTACATGAATAAATCTGGGTTTATGTGAAGTGGTGAGTTAATGAGTGTAGAGTGTGTATTAGATTCGGGTCTGGCTGTGTATGAGGGAGCAAAGTGATGTGAGCTGTGTATGTGCATTGTGTGTAGAATAAAAATAAAGAGGAAGGCAGTAGCTATGTTCATTTCTTTGTGTAGATTGTTTGGTGACAGTGGCGTGTCTGTGTAATCCCATTTGAGTGTGAGGTTTTGAGTGTAACCATGAGTGCATGAGTGTAGTGTAATGTGTGTATGTGAGTGCTATGTGTGGTGATGTGTGTGTGAACCTATGTGTGTGTGTGTGTGTGTATGTAATATATATCCATGAAGTGGTGTTACAGAGTAACCATAAGCTGGTGGAGATAAAGAAAAGAAAGGAAGAAGAAGAGAACGGAGCGGATATTTGAATTAGCGTTAAGTTTTGCATGTTCATATGTTAACACACGCTTATCGTTAGCATGTGAAAATTTACAGTATAGTACATTTGACCATATTATAATTCTTGGCAAAGTTTTATAATTTTCTGATATGGTATGAATTTTTAGTATTTTCTATAATTTCAGATTTGGAAAATTCTTTTGGAGCCTTTAAACTAGAAAATGTTCTGGGAAAAATTAGAGTAATGTCTCTATCACATAAATAAGACTCAATTTGAATTTGATAATTTTTGGAGTTTATCTGCTATGATTTCCATATCCCATTAGTTTTAGCAAAATGAAAACTTTAAAAATAGTTTTTATATCTTTTAAATTCTGATTTTAGTTTCTATAATTTTTTTACATATTTTAAAGCTGTTATAAAAATTGTGGAACTTAGTTTGCAGCTGGAAGTAATTATGGCTATTTATGGATTTTCTTGTATTTAAAGAAATTATTTTAATTTGAAAATATTCAAAATTTCAGAAAATTTATACTTTGACTTTTTATGATGTTTTAAGCTATAAAAGTGTTTTATTTTAATTTATAATAAATATGGAATATTGTTACGCATTAAAGAGCGTACCGGGTTCTCGGTTAGGTTGGCCGCGAGCGAGGCGCCCTTTGAGTTGAGCGATTTCGGAGTTAGAAGTGAGCTTGTGGTGGGTAGTTGATATTAGGTTAATAGTATTGTAGCATAGATTGTGTTCTAACCAATGGATTGCCTATCTAGGTTTATTCAGAGATTATTGATCGAGGTTTGATAGCATTGCTTAGCTTGGACCAAGGTAAGGAATTCTATCCGAACCCTATTTCGTTATTCTGTTTTCAAATGCTTATAGAACAGTCTTACAAACTACATTGATTAGATTTTATGTTTGATATAAAAGATATTTTTGAAACTGTCCATGAAATCCTAATTTGAGCCTAATAGCGATCGTTTGAAATTCATTATTCTCATCTGTTTATTTAATCTAGTCATTGTAAAATATTTTGAATTGTATTTAAATTCTTTGAATATTTTCAAAGGTATTTATTGTTTCTCAATGTTGACATGAGTTAGTAACTTGGGAGGCATAAGGATGGTCTGTATTGTTGGCGTTATAAGGATGGTCTGTTGGATGGGTTTAACTAGTACCTAGATGGACTAATCAGTGTATATATGCATATGTAAAGTGTATCGAGCACTGCCAGGGTGGCTTTGCTTCTATACTGCTCATGTTCAACGTTTCTTGTTTATATTTTATTACACTTGAAATGTTTTGAATATTATCCATTCATGCTTTATTATACCCGAAGTGTTTCAAATGACTATTATTTAAGGGATTGAGTTGAATACTCATCCCTATGTTTATATCGTATTGTAGTGATTTCATCGAAAGCAAAAATCTCTCAAAAAGATGTTGTTGGACTTGAATGTAAAATCGTTTGTTTTGTTCATCCTTGTCGAAATACTTTTTTTTTATTGAAAATACTCTTAAAAAAGTTTTGTTTGACTATATATGTAAAATCGTCCGAATCGTTTTGTTACTTTAAATCTTTGATTGAACTTACTGGGCTCTCAAAAACTCACTCTCATTGACTTCCTTTCCGCAGGTGATAGCCAGCATTTAGGTTGAGGTTGCCTGCACAGATTAGAGCCGAGCTAGCAAAAGAATTTAAATTTAAGTTTAGTATTGAACGCTAGAACCCCTGCGTGGGTGACTTTGATAGTATATTTATTCTAGTTTAAATTAGTTTCCAGATATAATTATACATTGCGGGAAAATACTTTCATTAACGGTTTAATTGCTCTGCCAGTAGATGGATTATTTATTGAGATTAAGGAATTCTATTTTAGTGTAAGTGATTGATTGAGCATTAACGTTCCGAAAAATTCCGGGATGTTACAGCCGCACTGGGCTGTTGGGCGCTTGAGTGCACTGTGCCGAGTGCTTGTCTGTTGTCTCTTCCTTCAAACCTCATAGTGGTAAGTTTTGTTTCCTCTTGTTGTTTTGGTATGTGGGTCGAGCTTGGATTTTGATATTATAACGTAATTGACAGGTTCTTTAACTTGCTTTGATTCTATTATACTTGCAATTTTTTGAACTTTTATGATGGATATTCATTTGTGGATTGTTTTTGTAACATACCAAAAAAAATCTGAAGCTAGAATTATGGTGAAAATCCCAACTAATCCTCTATCGGACCTTTAGCAACAAATTGGTAAACATTAGACATTTTGATTCTTAGAATTTTAGAAACCTTAAGTTATGTTAAAGGATAGTAGTTATAAGAGATAATGATTAACGTCTTTAGTGATGATTAAGATGATTGAATTTTTATCGACAACTTTTAGCGACAAATTTAAACTTTCTTAACGTTAGTTAAATTTTTAGCGACGATATATTTTATTATTTAACCTCGATGTGTATTCTAGTGACGAATTATTTTTTAGAAATGAAATACTTTTTAGTGACAGTTAAAATACTTTTAGCATTGAAGTACTAAGTACGACTTCTAGTGACCATTAGTGTGAATGGTATTTTAAGAGTTGTTAGCGATGAATTTCTTATAGTAGCATTTTTTTTTTTAGAAATTTTTAGCGACGATATTCTATGCTTAACGTTGACGTGTATTCTACTGATAAATAAATATCTCAGCATCGTAATATTATTAGCGACGATTTGTGAAACGAGATAGCGTAACAACCCATTAATGAATTTTCGTAGTATATAAATTATCGTGAATGTTTATCTTGGACCATTTCACATAAATAAAAGTTTCCGTTAATAATTTGAGCGACTAATTGAAAATATAGGGGGACTTTTGGTTACTTTCCAATCTAGGGTTATTGTATATATGTATTATAATATGAGGGCAGCCGCACTGCTCCTCCATATATTTCTCATCTGGTACGTGACCTTGAGAGAGAGAGAGATAGGGCTGCAGAGAGAGAGAGAGATTCAGAGAGAGAAGAAGGGACGAGATCGGAGGGATCTTTCCGGCGACTTTTCCGATAAGATCTTTATCTTTTTCCTACTGTCATTTATAGTTTACAGATTTAGTAATGGGTTAATGGGTGCTTTTAAATGGGTTTTTGAGAGACAGCAGTCCCTGTGAGCGCCATGTTGTGTGGGCTGGTTTGAGTGGAACGAATTACGTGGGTTTGATGTGTAGTGTTGCCGAGAGAGAGCGGGCTGCGGGCTGTAGAGGGAGTGAGGGTAAGCATGTAGTTGTGCCCTGTGCCGTGTGCATGATCGTGTTTGTGTGGAAATGGATAGCTGCTAATGGAGTGTATAGGGAAATGAAAGAATCAGGGACATGGGCATGGCTGCCATAGCCATACTTATACGTGGGTTCAGATGTGGGTTAGTGATGTTAAAAGAGAGAGGAGTAGAATCTGTGGTTTTTTTTTTTTTATTTCATTCAACGTGAGTTACATATATGTGTGTGGGTATAAGATTAATGGAAGTGGCTGAATTAGATTCATGGGTTTGAAATGAGAGGAAGGAGAAAAGAGGGATAAAGAGAACCCACTGCCGAACTGCAGTGGGCTTGGTGGCCATGAGTTGTGGTGCTGCTGTGAGGCCGTGGTTCAATGGCCACCATGGCTGTATGTTTGTGGCTGTGAAATGAGGATATTGCCATGGGTTTTGTGTGTATTTAAGATGCATGAAATACAGGTATTATGCGTATAAGGGTGGCTGCCGTGATGTTGTGTAGTAAGGGAACCCATTGCTTGGTTTGTACAAGTGTTTGAGTGGATCTGTGTATTATCTGTTGGTGGGTGCAAGGAAGAATGAAAACTATATATGTGAGCGTGATGGGTTTTATGAATGTAAGGATGTGTGAGTGAAATAGTGTTTGAAAAGGAGCAAGACCCACTGCCTCATGGCAGTGGGCATGGAAGAAGGATATGTAATATTGGGTGTGCATGTGTGAGGTTGTGTGTTGTGTGTTGTGTGTGCTTGTGTGGTGTGCTGCATGGTGCCTATATGATATGGTGGTGTTGGGTTTTGCAGTTGTAAGGGAGTGTAGGTAAATGGGAAATTGAGAGTTTATGGGTACATTTATGCGGGAATGGAGGGCCTCACATGAGTGTGTGTAGCTGTGTTTGAGTGTGTGTGTGTGTGTGTGTTTTCAGCTGAGTGCATGTGTGCTGGGTGCGTGTGTTAGTGAGTTGTGTACTCATGTGTGTGTACACGGATAATGTTAGGTTCGTTACGCATTTTGGATAGCGTATAGTGAATATTAGAGCTTGAAAATTTATAGTATAGTACCTGAGACTATGCTGTAATTACTGGGAAAATTTTATAATTTTTTTGAGATCATATATATTTTTAATATTTTCTGTAAGCTTAAAATTATAAAATTCTTTTGTAGCCTTTAAACCTTGAAAATGTTCTAGGAAAAACTATAGTTATACTTTTATACTATAATAAAGACTCAGTGTAAATTTGGTGATTTTTAGAGTTCATTTGCTATCAATTCTCTATAGCATTGAATTTAATAAAATGAAAAATTTTTAAAATAGTTTAATACCTTTTAATTTCTGATTTTAATTTCAGTAATTTTATAAGTCCTCTTAAGCTATTACAAAAATTATGAGCCTTTATTTCCAACTAGAAGAAATTATGGCAATTTATTAGTTTTAGTGTATTTAAGAAAATATTTTTAATTCGAAAATATTCAAAAATTATATTTTTATCCCATATGCTATATTAAGCTATAAATAATGTTTAATGAATGATTAAAATATTTTTGGGGATAATTCTGAGTCTCAGGGAGTGTGACGAATCTCGAGATAGGTTGGCCGTGTGTGAAACCTGTTCCAAATTTTATCGTTCTGGGTAGAGAAATAGGTACGATGTACATAGTTATATTATTAGGTGTATAATAAAGTAGTATAGATAGTGTTTTGATAAGTGATTGTGTCGACCTAGGTTAACTCCGAGGATTTGATCAAGAACATCCTTAGTTTCAGCACTCGGATTGAGGTAAGGGATTTTCATCCGAACCTAACTCCTCTATTTAATTCATATGTTATTCTAATTTGTTATTGTTATTTCTTTGGACTCAATTATAATTGTGATGAAATTGTATCGATTGTCATTAATAACCTTTGTTTGAGCCTGACACGTTCATTGAAAATCTCATTCGATGCTCAGTACTTATTTCTCTTTGAGTGTCGATTTTTTTTCATTGTAATATCGCTTATTGCATTCTATATATTGGCATGAGATAGTGTATTGAGGAGTTATAAGGATGGTCTGTATTGGAGGTGATATAAGGATGGTCTGTTATTGTCGGGAAATGCTAGTACCTTGAGGGTCTAGCTAGTGTTCATATGCATATGTAACCATATTTTTATTGAGCACTGCCTGTGTGGCTTTGCAATATACTCATGTCCAATATCATCTGTATTGTTTCAGTGAAATCGAAAGTGTATTCATTGAATCTCTAATTGAGAAATTTGAGAACAATGTTTCTATATTGTCATTGATATAATTTTCTGACCAATTCGTTTGAAATCCCAACTGAATGTTGAGCGACCTTACTGAGCTCTCGAAAACTCACTCCTTTTTTCTATTCCCTTCTGCAGGAAATAACTGTCAGTAAGATTTCGGGACGGACGAGCTTGGATTTTAAAGTAGTTTATGTTTTTACGTTGTTATTTATTTGAGCCTTGTTAGAGAGCCGTTATGTAATGTAATAATTTAAGTACTTTACTATTGTTTTGGGACGGTTTGTTAAGATAGTTGATGGACTGTAGTGCTCTGACATGGATGTTGTCGTGTTATCATTATTGGAAATGAATAAATTGGACAGTTGAGGATCTGATGGAATGATCGGATAATGCTCCGAAAATTTCGGGGTGTTACAGTTGGTATCATAGCCGACTCTCGAAAGTTCGGGCTGGGCTATCCAGTCAGGTTGCCGATGGTTGGGGAAACGAAGGCAAGCCCAGGTATATCCCACATCAAGAGGATGTTTGGGGCAACGAAGGGTGAGCCAGGTATATCCCACATTGGCTAGAGAGGAAGATTCTGGGCTATGTGTGAATGAGCCTTAGCGAGGACGCTAAGGTATAAGGAGGAAAGATTGTAATATCCTACATTGGATGTGGAGTAGTATGAGATGACCCTTATAAGACCTTGCCAAGGAACTCATAAGTACCTACTTGGCTAGCCCTTTTGAGAGAGGCATTGTCCTGTGGTGAGGCGTGGATCGGGTCGTTACAGTTTTGGTATCTTGGTCGAGCTTAAATCGTGATTTTTTGGCGTGATTGGCCTGTGCTATAGCTAGTTTTGGTTCGATTATGAGGTTTAGTTATTGACTTCCTTGATGGGTTTTCAATTCTTGGTTGTTTTGGTATCTAGGTCGAGCCTGGATTTGAAAGTGTAGGATAATTGACCTGTTTTTTAACTTGGTTTGAGTATAGAAATAGAAACATGAGCTCAATATAGACATGCATATAGTAGGTTGTTTGTGGTTATGTCTGGATTTTATGTGGATTTTCAATATTCCTCTTAGGACTTTATGATCAAATGTTGTACTAGTTTGAGCAATTAATCTGATAGTAGTTCTTAGTTGCTAAATCGAACTGTTAAAGCACATCTTTTTGGGGAAAATTGTTACCTACTTTATGGGATTCTGTAAGATTGTATAGCTCTTAAAAACTAATACTTGCATAGTGTGTGAATTTCTTGATCCAGACGTTCTTTTAGAGGGATTAGATTTATGACGTCGTAAGAAATCAATAAACTTTTTCCTTTTCTGAGTGAGAGATAATTTTATCACTCCATCTTAATTAAATAAATTTATTATTAAAGTATTACTGTTGTCTATTGCCGACTAAAATTAATTACTGTTGTTGACAAGGAATATTGCGAAAAAAATTTATTAAATTAATAAAAAATATATTATTAAATTAATAAAAAAATTTGCACCCCCTGAAAAAAATTATTGGTTCCGCCCTTGCAAGAGCAGCCAGGGTCAAATTTCTAGAAAATGAAAGACCAAAACTAATATAGATACGTTGATCGTTTGAACACACTTTCAAATTACATATTGATCCTTCAAAAGTAACCAAGGATTTGTGAAAAAAAAAATTAGCAAAGCAAAGTCTCCTATTGGCTTCACCAGCAATGATATTATGGAGCCTGGAGAAGATAGGCAACTCCACATAGCAACAACACAAAAGGAGAAAATACTGAAACAGACCGGTGATAAATGAGTCCATCCTGAGCATCAAAGTTGGATCATCACTCCTTTTCTATTACTAGGGTTGTCATCTACAGGACAAAGACTCAGAGTGCGTCCGACGAGTGATTAGGTTGGGGCAATTGAGGTGGATGCGCAGCCTGTCGGCTCTTGCTCATCATATGTTACAAGGTGGACTCCCACCTCCTTTATCTCGAAACAATTAAGATCCGGAGGAAATACTGAAATAGTCACCTTATCACTAGCTTTTAGGTTAAACGAGTGGTATATATGAATCTCAATCTTCCTATAAGCGTAAATGTCAAATTCAGTCACCTTTTTTCATGAGAAACCTTTTGCGTGTGTTATTTGTCCCATGCATAATGAAAAGAAAAAATAGCATTGAAAGTGTTTCTATCTATACATAACTTATTAAAGTTTTGCTAACATGACTTTAATTGAAATATCATTGGAATATTAGATTAGTCTAGCCAGGTGCTAGAAAGTGGTTAACCACAAAAACATCGTCTTACCTAATTAACAAAACTTTAAGGAATCAAAATGTAGGACGAAAATCAAAATCGAAAGATAAAAGTCATTCTAGGGAAAAAAAATTTACTGCTTCTAGTCCTGGATATAGTTTATGTACCTTCAAGTTGCTGGTAGAACTAACCTAAAATCATTATGTTTTTATCTAAGTTCATCGCTAGTCTGTATAAGATTCTCGGCGTAACCCGTCCACGAATACTACTACTAACACTACCTACAAATACCTTAATTAGCTATTATTGCCACTACAATTGCAGTTATCTTCAGCATAGTCATAACTTTTGCTCGTCGGTGTAGTTTCATATGTTTCTATCGTAAGCTTTTTTAGGTTCATCACTTGTTCAATCCAGATTTAGACCATAACTTATCAATCAGTACTGTAATGCACATTGATATTACCTCGAAACACCTTAGTGTCACCACTACAACACGTCTAACAACAACTATCACCTCTTGCACTTTCACCATTTAGTTATGACTATCAACACCACAAGCATAAGCATACTACACACCAACAACGCTATAACCACATGTTGTCACTACATAATCCAAATCTCACTACCAACACTCCAATTCTACCACAATAGTTATCACTATCGTAATGAGCATGTCTGATCACTCCCATAATTGCATATATTACCATCCTCTCATTCTCACATCTAGCATTGACATTTCGGTTATACCATTACCACCCTTTTTGTAGTTGTTTATGAAGGGTAAAAGATTCTTATAATTAATTTATCTTTTCATCTCTTTTATTCTAGAAACTTATTCTCAGCTTGTCACAAATTATTCTTCAATCAATTTTAATTTTTCTTGGAGATCTAATAGAATTGGTTCTGAATATTTTGTTCAAATTGTGCGTAACATGCTAGATTTTAAGAAGATTGGTAGAAAAGAAAAAATGTTACATTAAAGCTTATGGAGAAATAAGATTTCTTTAAAAAGGAAAGAAAAATAAACACCAAAACAATTAGGATGATGTTTTGTATAACTAAAAGATCAAGGTAAAAACGAAAATATACGCTATGAAAAGCTTACCTTTTAATTTGAAAAGATTAATCATTAATTTCATACATGATTTCGTGTTTACATTTGTAAGATTTTATTTATATTTGTGAGATTTTATTTATTTTAAGAAGTTATTAGTCTAAAATGAAGCCTTTTTGGATTATGTAGATCTTTAAAAGTAGATTTGGTTTTTTAATTTTATAAGATTTGCAAAAGTCAAACCAATGATCATACTAAGGAATTAGTAAGCAGGGTATGATTTTCATATTTTACATTTTTAAGATTTTATATTGTTATTTTAAAGTACTTTTGAGGTTTTAATAACCAAAATTAAGGCCTAATGTATAAGTATATTGATTAGGTATAGTTTTAGAAGGTGTATAATTAGTTTATTAGTTTTATAAAGTTTAAAAATATTGCATAAATTATACCTAAGAATTTTTTAATAATAAATTAAAGTAAAGAGTTAAATATAGTAGAAAAAGAAAAAGATACCAAAATAAGTAGGATTCTTAAATCTTGGACTCTAAATAAAGAGACTAACTAAGTTAAGGGACTACTACATGCAAAATAGAAGTAGGTAGAGTTTTAGAAGGTGTAAATTAGTTTCTTACTTTTATAAAGTTTAATAAAATTTCATAAATTATACCTACGATTTTTAATAATAAATTATAGTAAAGAGTTAAATAGAAAAGTTGGGCTAATGGTCATACTAAAAAATTAGTAAGTAGGGTATGATTTTCATATTTTACATTTTTGAGATTTTATATTGTTATTTTAAAGTACTTTTGAGGTTTTAATAATCAAAATTTAGGCCTAATGTATAAGTATATTGATTCGGTAGGTGTATAATTAATTTCTTAGTTTTATAAAGTTTTAAAATATTGCAGAAATTATGCCTACGAATTTTTTAATAATAAAGAGTTAAATAGAGTAGAAAAAGAAAAAATACCAAAACAAATAGGATTCTTGAATTTTATATATCTAATTCAAAAGAGTTGGATTCAAGTTAGGGATCACATGCAAAATTGAAGTTTACGTGTCAAAAGGAGAAGACTCTTAAAAAGTCCTACTTATCGCAAAGATAGAGTTCCAAAAATCTTACGTGTCGCAATTTTTAGCAAATGTTTCAGCTTTATATATACTAGTCCAGAATCTCGTGCCAAGCACGGGACGGTTTATAAACTGTAATTTATTTTAGTAGTTTTGAAATGCATACTAAAATATATTGCACAATTTTATTATTTTATGGTTATTTCATAAAAGATAGTTACTTTAATTTTTAACTTGAACTTGCTTGTAATAAAATAAATTAATCCTTACGGTGAAATATCAATAAGCAATATCCTTGTACATATATGCTAATTCTAATTTAGTAACTGTATAGATAAACAAAAATTAAAAGTTCATTTAGTAAACAAAATAGAAAAAGTATTGATAAAATATGCAGAGAACATATTGAGATCAATTTGCTATTATACAAGACATTTTTATTATCTTCTAAGCATCTTTTAAAAATAATTTGTACCTTAAATGGGTTGCCCATAATGTTAATTACATATTACTTTAATTTTTATAGAGAAAAGTATCAGTCCATATATTTGTTCACTACAAGAAAAAAGGCTTTTAACGATGGAAAAATCCGTCGCTAAAGGTTTTAGCGACGGATATTCCGTTGCTAAAAGTCCATCGTATAAAAGCCCGTTACTAAAAGTTTGACGACATAATTTTCAAATCTATTGTCTAATATTGCATTTTTTGTGACGGATTTATTTATTAATTATCGACAGAATATCCGTCGCTAATTATATTTTACATATTTTAATTTATTTTCTATTTTTGAATTTAGCGATGAAATAATTCTTTTGGCGACGGAATATTCTGTCGCTAAAAAGTTAATAGAAGAAACACTTTTGGCGACGAAATTAATCCGTCGCCAAAAGTCAAAAAAATTTTAAAATATTTTTTTTATTTTTCTATTATCCATACCTTTAATAAAAATTTTAATTCTCAACAATGCACAATAATCAATACACAAAGAAATATATACAATCAACTATTATGTCGCTTAAATTTTTTAAAAAATTATAAAATTCTCTAAAATATTTAGCGACGGTTATATTCGTCGTTAAAAGTCCGTCGGTAAAAGTCCGTTGGCAAATTCTTTTACCGACGGACTATTCCGTTAGTATACTTTTTTAACAACGGATTTTTACCGACGGCAAAACCTGTCACTGAAATACGATTTAGCGATGGAAATACTTCTGTCGCTAAAATTTCGTCGCTAAATTCATCTTTTTCTTGTAGTGGTTTATAGCATGTTATTTATAAAAGTTAATAAACACGACTAATTAAGTTAGGATGATGTGCCATTTTCAGAAGCAAATGTAATCCACCAACAAATTATACTGAGAATATAGTAATCAGTGCATGAGGTAATTATATAAAGTTTAAACGACATGACTACATATATAGCTCAAAACTTCATAGTAAGAAAATCGATGAACAAAATTTAGCCAAGACTTTACAAAGTATACGATAAGCATGCTTACTAAGTAAGATTTATCTTCAGATATAATAAAGTTTTCAATCTAATTAAGTTTTAGTCTAAATTCATCTTACATGACTAATATCTTTTAGATTTTATATGCAATTCTATTCAGAAGTATAAAAGTTAACATAAAATCATAAATGTTATATTGCTAATCCAAAAGTTATAATGCTTAAGAGTTTAATTACTCACAATAAAATACCATAAAAAATTGATTCAAAACCTTTTCAACACAAAATTAGTTGAATTTAAAAATGCTCACGTAATTAAGATTTTAAATTACGCTATTTATTTAATATATCGCATATAGAATCTGCATATTATGATATTTCTGTATTTAACTATTTCGACTAAATAGGATAGCACAAAACCTTAGAGTAAGAAAGTTACTGACCAAAAATTTTAACCAACATATTTAATTACATTCATATTTGAATTTATAGAAACTTATAAATGAATTTGAATACTACCTAATTTTTCTTATTAAATCTCTTAAGTAATTTTTTTTCACAGGTTAATATTTCATGTTAGAGAGCTCTCAATATATAATATTTAAATAAAGTCATAATAGGTTACTATATTGATTAGAAAATTGTGAATCATTCGAATTGATTTTCGAATTGCATAAAGCTTATTATTTAAATATTTCCTGTATTTGCCGATTTAATTAATTGCAAAATTAAGGATCCTGTTCAAAATAATGTTTAGAGATCTTTAGCAACACTAATGTGTTTAACCTTAATTTTATAATTCTTATTATATTATAAACACAATGCAAAAAGGTGTCATGAGTTATCATTGCATTTCTCGCCTCAGTTATTAGATATTATAGTTCAAGATCCTAAATCAAGCTCGAGTAAGTTAATAAAATATTTAAAAAAGTTACAAAAAGCGTATCAACCCCATACCACATTCAAGAAACAAAGAGTGATTAATATCTTATGGGAAAAAGAATCTACTTTTGCTAAAACTATAATTGTTGGTAAGAAATTTTTATTACTTTATTTATAAAAGTTTCAAGTAACTTGTTAACACTATATTATTATTAAGTTCTTTTAGTGGTTCAACTTGTAACATTTCAAAATCAAGTCTCTTAGCTTCAAACGTTAAGTTAAGAATTCTTTATTTTTAGAATCGTAAATGTCATAGTTCATTCTTATCTTTTTCATAGATCATTGTTTCAAGAAATCACCAATTTATTAAGATACGAACATGATATCCTATAGAATATTTTTTCATCTCATACAATTTTAAAATTACAGTCTTGATTAGATGGTCATGCAACTATTGCAGAATATTTGTATAGGTATATGTGTTTACTTTAGTTCCTCTGAACTGTAAGTTTAAAGAATAATGAGTAGATTGTGTGACAGTATCATCGCTAGATTTTTGCATTCTTTAAGCTTTTATTTTACAACGTCAAGTAGTATTGTAAGACAATCTATTCATTTTTTCTTTCAACTTACAGTTCAAAAGAACTAAAGCAAACATATATGCATATGCAAAAATAACGCAAGTTTTGCATGACAATATAATCAAGGTTCTAATATTCAAAATCAAAGCCTAATACATAAATATGTCTGTAGCATAGAGTTTAAAAATATTGTACAATTGATATTTATAAGGTTTACAAATATCGGGACAATTATACCATGAATTTTCGTCTTTTTATATATATAATTTTATATTCACATTAAAGAGTGGTTTTGAGAATATAATAGTCAAAAATTAAGTCATAATAAGTTAGTGTATTGATTAGGTTGAGTTCTAAAATATTTAGAATTAATTTTTAAATTATACAGCCCTTATTTATTCTTGCAAAAAAATCAAATTTAAATCGAAAGGTAACTATCAAAATCATTTTTTGATCATTTTTTTCTAAGTCTCGTAAGTTGTTTAAGCTTAGTTATAACACTAATATTTTCTTTTAAATCGAAGGTATTATTTTTGTTTATATATATATATATATATATGAGTTTTTATATTCATATTATAGAGTAGTTTTAAAGATACAATAGTCAATATTAAGTCCTAATAAGTTAGTAGAATGATAAGGTTGAGTTTTAGGATGATGAGAATTAGCTTTTGAATTTTAAGGACGTAATTGTCAACAAAAGTCTTAATAAATTAGTATATTAATTATGTAGAATTTCAGAATGATTGATCACGTTTTTATTTTAAGTCTCATAAGTTAGTTTTTGGGTTAATGGATTTTCATTTTCATATTAGAAAATACTTTTAAGGACATAATTGTCAAAATGAAGTCTTAATAGATTAGTATATTGATTAGATAGAATTTTAGTATGATTAGAATTAGTTTTAAAATTAATGTTTTCTTTTAAATCGAAAGTATTATTTTCATTTTATTTGTATATATAAGTTTTTATATTCATATTAGAGAGTAGTTTTAAAGATACAATAGTCAATATTAAGTCCTAATAGGTTAGTATAATGATAAAATTGAGTTTTAGAATGATTAGAATTGGTTTTTAAATTTTAAGGGCATATTTGTAAAAAAGAAGTCTTAATAGATTAATATATTAATTATGCAGAATTTTAAAAAGATTAGAATTATTTTTAAATTAAATAAGACTTACTAATATAAAAGTTAATTAATCTTAAGTAGGGGTATGATGATGTGTCACATAAATAAGCGATGATGTGTCCGGCATAGAAGTTATTAATGTCTTGTTCGCTTCGCTTATTATATATTACTAGCTCAATAACCCGAGTCGGGCCAATTTATGAAATACGATATATCATAAGGTCTTAAAGAGTGTATTAATATGTACCACATATCGTGAGACAAAAAAGATAATAACATTTTTAAAAAAATATCTTAATTGGTTATAAAAAATAAATACTTATATAGTAGAGTCGCTAAATACTTGCCTTATTTAAAATTTTACTTTAAGTTGTCAATTATTTCAAATGAATAGACTTAGCACTTATAGTAATAAAATACTTATGTTAGTGTTATATAGAGCTAAATAACGAACATGATTGTGGTTAAAATTAAAAAAAAAGTTGTGAGGCTATGACGTACCCCTTTTGAATTATAGATATTACATATGAGTATAATTCTTTAATTTCAAAAGTTTTTGAGGTGTTACACGTCTTTTCCAATTACTTTTTATATATATCTTTTTTTTTTATTTTTGTGAAACGCATGTGTGAAGACATTCAATTGGCAAAAATGTGTCTTTTTTAATTTTTTTAGTGCTTTTGAGGTATTAATAGTCTAAAATAATACCTGATCCGTAAGTACATTGAAATAGTTGATTTTGCTTTCCACATATTATAGGTCTACAATTTGCATAAAATTATAGTTCTTATATCTAATAAATGTCTTTAATAGTATTTTTCTATAGATACTTATTTAATCAGAATATAATGCACCTTTTGTAACCAACTTTTATCGGGTTATTCTTGTTAACTATATTAAGCTTGTAAAATTCAACAAATATTATCATTTTAAATTAACGGTTACATGGTGGAGATTAAATAGTTTATGTAATTGTTATTTAATACTCACATCAATTATCACTCATAGTTATAATCGACTCTATTATAATCGAAATAAAGTTCCAAAGCTCATAATTAGTCTAATATTCACTAATTCGTCTTGCTATTCATCTAAATTTAATCAACTATAAAAATAATATATTTCATATTGAGTCCTATTAGAAAAAAACTGTTAGTGTATATTCGATTACAATAAGTTTTGTAAAATTACTTAAAACAAATTCACTACTCAAATATATTAAAAATAAATTTGACAGAATGACAAAATAATATCTAATATTTTCATAATGTGTGTGTTTCTTGTAAGATGCTAGTAATGATAAAATTAAATTGATGAAGATGATGTGTTCTTATTTTGAAGTATTGGAATTATTTTCTATAACGTTAACTACTTTTCACAAAGTTATAGTTTTTATATCTACTAAGTGTACTCATAGTTTTTTTTTTCATAAAAACTTAATTAAGTATAAGTAAAAAAAGTCTTTTCATTGATCATAAGGCCCTGTACAAACACGAATTAGTTAATTGTTTGTTTTGTAGAATTGCGAAGATATATTTTTACATTTTAAATGTTCTCAAATATAATTAATTAAGAATTTTTTTATTTAGTTATACCTTTTTTCTAATACATGCACAGTCATTTGTTGTTTGTGTGTCATTTTTTTTATTTTAATCAAAAGGATTCTAAAAGCTACTATATTATACTATATTAACAAATCATTACATTATTTTTATAATTTTTTAAAAACAATTATTACATTATTTTTATTGTTTCAATCTCAATTGTAGTATCATCTTTTCTCTCTCTTCTAAATCTAATATGTTATTTTATTTTTAAAATATATGAATTTTGTTATTCATATTAGAGAGTGTTTTTAAGGATGCAATAGTCAAATCTAAGTCTTAATAAGTTAGTTCATCAATCAGTTAGTATTTTAGAATATTTAGAATCAGTTTTTCAATTATATAAGACTTAGTAATATGAAAACTAACTTATCAAGACATAAGAACCCTATCAAAGATACTGTTCTCAATTGTAACATCATTTTTTTCTCTTCTAAATCTAGTATGTTATTTTCTTTTTTAAAATGTATAAATTTTTATATTCATATTAGAGAGTGGTTTATGATGATATAATAGTCAAAATTAAGTCCTAATAAGTTAGTTTATGAATCAGTTAGACTTTTAGAACGTCTAGAATTAGTTTTTCAATTATATAAGGCTTAGTAATATAAAAATTAACTAATCAAGAAATAAGAACCCCATCCAAGATAATATTCTCAATTTTAACATCGTTTATTTTCTCTTCTAAATCTAGTATGTTATTTTTGTTTTTAATATATAAGAATTTTTATTTTCATGTTAGAAAGTGGTTTTAAGGATACAATAACAATAATCATAATTAAGTCTTTGTAAGTTAGTTCATCAATCAGTTAGAATTTTAGAACGTTTAAAATTTGTTTTTCAATTGTATAAGGTTTTGTAATATGGAAATTAACTTATCAAGAAATATGAATCCTATGTAAGATAATATTCTCAATTGTAACACCATTTTTTTCCTCTTCTAAATCTAGTTTTCTTTTTTAATATAAGAATTTTTATATTCATATTAGAGAGTAAGTCTTAATAAGTTATTTTATGAATCAATTAAAGTTTTAGAACATTTAGAGTTAGTTTTCAATTTTATAAGACTTAGTAATATGAAAATTAACTTATCAAGAGATAAGAACTCATTTAAGATAATATTATCAATTGTAGCATCATTTTTTTCTCTTCAAAATGTAGCATGTTATTTTTGTTTTTAAGATATCTGAATTTTTTTATGCATATTAGAGAGTAATTTTAAAGATACAATAGTCAAAATTAAGTCCTAATAAGTTTGTTCATGAACTAGTTACAGTTTTAGAGTGTTTGGAGTTAGTTTTTCAATTGTATAACGCTTAGTAATATGAAAATTAAGTTATCAAGAAATTAAAACCCCATCCAAGATAATATTCTCAAATATAGCATCATTATCAAATGTAGCATCAATATTCTTTTTTTTTAACATTTAAATCTAGTATATTATTTTTGTTTTTAAGATATATTAATTTTTATAGTCATATTCTATAGTGGGTTTAGGATACAATAGTCAAAATTAAGTCCTAATAAGTTAGTTCATGAATCAGTTAGAGTTTAGAACGTCTAGAATTAGTTTTTCAATTATATAAGGCTTAGTAATATGGAAATTAACTTATCAAGAAATAAGAACCCCATCCAAAATAATATTCTCAATCGTAGCATTATTATTTTTCTCTTCTAAATTTAGTTAGTTATTTTTATTTTTAAGATATATGAATTTTATATTCATATTAGAGAGTGATTTTAAGGATACAATCGTCAAAATTAAATCCTAATATGTTAGCTCATGTATTAGTTACAGTTTTTAAAGGTTTAGAGTTAGTTTTCAATTATATAAGGCTTAATAATATGAAAATTAACTTATCAAAAAATAAGAATCCCATGCAAGATAATATTCTCAATTGTAGTATTATTTTTTTACTCTTCTAAATATAGTTAGTTATTTTTATTTTTAAGATATATGAATTTTATATTCATATTAGAGAGTGATTTTAAGGAATAATTAAAATTAAGTCTGAATAAATTGATTCATCAATTTGTTAGAGTTTTAGAACGTATAGAATTTGTTTTTCAATTATATACGGTTAAGTAGTATGAAAATTAACTTATCAGGAAATAAGAACCCAATTCAAAATAATATTATTAATTGTAGCATCATTTTTTTTTCCTTCTAAATCTAGTATGTTATTTTTGTTTTAATGATATATGAATTTTTATATCATATTGAAGAGTGATTTTAAGAATGTAATAGTCAATTTAAGTCCTAAAAAGTTAGTTCATCAAACAACTAGAGTTTTATAACGTTTAGAATTTGTTTTTCAATTATATTAGGCTTAGTAATATGAAAATTACTTTATTAGGAAATAAAAACATCATCCAAGATAATATTCTCAATTGTAGTATTATTTTTTTTTATCTTCTAAGTCTAATATGATATTTTCGTTTTTAAAATATATGAATTTTTATATTGATATTAGATAGTGTTCTTAAGTATATAATAGTCAAAATTAAGTTCTAATAAGCTAGTTCATGAATCAGTTAGAGTCTTAGAACGTTTAGAATTAGATTTTCAATTATATAAGATTTAATAATATGAAAATTAACTTATCAAGAAATATGAACCTCTTCCAAGATAATACTTCAAACCTTTAAGGACACTTATAATAATTATAATTCTATTTCACATTGAAAACTTAATGTGATGACGTGTCAAGTAAAGAAGTCATATCTCTATGATGATGTATCGCATGAAAAATTTTTCGCTTCGCTTATTATATATTACATTATATAGATATAGATAGAGATACAGATTTATCACATTTCCAGATGCTTAACCATATCATGTCTTCATCTGGTTGTGGAAGGCCATAAAAGCTTGGCTTATGCGTCACTTTCATATCCTTCGTTTGTATCACTGTACAGAGCACACATGCGAGCAATGGATCTTGAGATTTAGAGGCACGTCAAAAGAAACTGAATCCCCCTTGCTCTTAATTTCGAACACGTGGGGAACTGTCCGCGCAGGGAAAAACAGGCTGAATACACCATCAGACGTGTACAGCCCCTGCACCTGCACCTGCACCTGCACCTGCACCATCCAAATCAAATTACTATTTGTGTTTTCCCTGCCATTCACCCACCCACACACAGAGATAGAGAGACGGAGAACCTGAATGAGGCCTTTCATAGTTCGACTGCTGAATTGCTGTACAACGTCATCTCTCTGTCCAGATCACTCGATTGCAAGTCGTACGGCTGCAAATAGTTGGCCGTTTATGCGTCCACATCTTCTAGTGGCTCCAACTTGTACTCATTTGCTATCTCAACTAGTTTTTCACATCCCACTGCGCCTATGTCGCATTTTTCTTTTGTTGGTCCAAGTATTCTCTCCAACGACCTGCAGTAATATACCTCCTAGGTCTCTATACCGGGTTGCATTTAAACCCTTTGCAGCTCTGTGCACTCGCTTAAGTAAAGCGCAATGAGGCCAGTAAGATCTTTGAAGCAATCTGGTAGGGAAGAAATCGGATTGCCGCTTAGGTCTATCTCCTGCAGTGCAGGTAGGTTAATGGACCTGATCTTCGAGAAAGCATCATCACTCAAGTTGCAGTCAATAAGGCTTAATTTCCGTAAAGAACGTGGAAAAGAAAGCCACGAATTTTGTGGATTTTCTCTTGGTGCTGGTCCTGATGTTTCTTCTTTCGAATTACGAAATAGTAAACCTAAATGGATCCAATCAGCAAGAAACTGTTACGCACCGGGTAGAATCGAAGACCATATGCTGCCGTTTAGTGCTTTTTTGTGTTTAAACTTGATAATTAACGACAATTGTTTCAATTCGTAACCCCCCCCTCTCTTATAGAGGTGTGAATCTATTAGTTAAAGCATGTAAAAAAAATGAAATGAAATGAAATGAAATGGCTAAAGCCTCATTCTTTCTCTAAGCTGTTTCTGTTCTCTCTCTAGCTCTCTTCTGTTACCTTTTTCTTCTTCCATAGCTCAATTTCTTGCCACTCTTCTCTGTAATTGAGCTGAAATTCCACTTGAATAGCTATGGCCGTAGTGTCTCAAGCTCGATACACTACAATTGGTATCAGAGCCTCTTAATTGGGGCCTGAACCAATCGTTAATTGTAAGAAATTTTCATTTCCGGCACTACAACATTTTTGCAAATTCCAGTGAGTAATTGAAGATGCCTCGTCCTGTGAAGAACACTCAAATTTCTGAAGCTGAGGGTCACGAATTCCTGGAGGTAATGGGAAATCGGTTGGCGGCATATGATGTCCGTATGGCTTCTGTCGAAGCTACCATGGGGAATTTGCAAAGAAGTAACTCTGCCTTGCTAGAGTTTAACAGAAATCAAGTTTCAGTTAAGGAACTTCATGGCACAAATAAACTCCAACCTAGAACTTCCACCGCGTCAAGATCGAGGCGTACCTAGCCACACATATCTGCCCGACTCTACTCCTCAATCAAGTGCAAATTTAAATCCGACCGGCACACCGTTAACGGATCGGGTGGGGCCGTGGACCGGGTTGTTACACAAGCCAAACGAAGCACTCCGGGGAGCATCTACAAGCTACTCCTCCTATTGTTTAGTGTCGCAATTATACCACAGAATATCTAATGGAGCTAGATAAAGAAGAGGATCAATTCATTGATGCTCTTCGCTGCTGTGAGATTGAGTGCCCACTCAAGGTCGAAATATGACGGAAGAAGACATTTGGCGGTTTGAGCAATCACGTGATATTTCATTGATGAACCTTTTTTCTCTTATTGACACCAAATGTCATCCGTCCATAAATATGTGGATGGTTTTCTGCTACTTAGGTCTTGGGTTCCAATTTATTTAGGACGAGAACCTTCTGAAGAAATTGTTGTGAAATGTTTTGTTGACGGTCTCAAGGCCGAAATCAAAGATATGGTGCAGAAATGTACTCCATTGTCCTAATCAACGGCCATTTTTGTGGTCAAATATGAGGAAAATGTCTGTGAAGCCAAGGTGTTTGACGAAAGGTCTAAGAGAAGGCTCACCAACAATTGCACGCTTCTTTACGTCTCTAAATCAACGACTCAAGTTAAGGACAGGTCAATTGAGCTAGTATACAATTTGGCGGTAGGCAAAGGTGAATTAGGATGGGTTAATAAGAGCCGCATGCTAGAGGATAAAATGAATGGTAAAAACGAGAAAGCCTTGCAATTGTCAAAGGCTTTTGAAGAACATGACAATATTGATCAAGGCAAAAGTGAATATGAAAGTACAGCTCAGCCTAAGCATCAGAATTTAGTGGGTGTTAAAGATCTTCATGGGCTTGACAAAGTAATGGAAGGTGGTGCAGTTGTTTTAACACTCAAAGATCAGAGCATACTTGCTGATAGTGACATCAATCAAGAGGTTGATATGCTAGAAAATGTGGAAATTGCTGAGGTAGAGGAGATACAGTCTCCAAATAACATAGTGGCTAAAATACCAGGGAAAATTGGAGCACAACCTCTCCATATATCAAGAACCACAACCACAAATGGCACATCAGTAAAATTGTTTTTGAGGATTAGCTGTGTTGTGCTTGAGGGAACTGACTCACAATCAAGCCAGTTTGATGAGGAGAACCAGCGATTCTGCTCAGAAGTTGTTCGTGCAGGTGCTCAAAGACCCACTAGGTTTGTGTTTGATCCGGGTGGAAGAAATAAAAGGATAAATGCTGGGCAGCTTGGGTTTCCATCCTTGAGGACAAGGATGATTTCGAGGGGTTGGGAATGTAACGTACCGGGGTAGAATCGAAGACCATAAGTTGCTATTTAGTGCTTTTTTTTTGTTAAAACTTGATAATTAGTGACAATTGTTTCAATTTGTAACCACCCCCTCTATATAAGAGGTGTGAATCTATTACTTAAAGCATGTAAAAAAAATATGAAATGAAATGACTAAAGCCTCATTTTCTCTTTAAGCTGTTTCTGTTCTCTTCTGTTACCTTTTTCTTCTTCCATAGCTCAATTTCTTGCCACTCTTCTCTGTAATTGAGCTGAAATTCCACTTGAATAGCTATGGCCGTAGTGTCTCAAGCTCGATACACTACAGAAACTCTCTCAAAGACTCTATCATCATTATCTCCTCCGGCAATTGGTCTAGACTTGAGCAGCCCGAGATGATTAGCGTTTCAAGAACTTTGAGCTAGCCTGCCAATGGTTCTTGGGAGCTTCCTTAGTCTTTTGCAACCTTTTAGATTTAACGAAACAAAACTGGTTTCAAGATCTCCAATCGATTCATGGACTTCAACTAAACCATAAAACCCTTTAAGAATCACCTTCTCGAGATTGGGAAATCAGAAGAAGTCAGGAGTTTCTGTAAGGTCTGGAGAATGACTAAGATTAAGAATTTTCAAGAATTTAAGAACATGCAACAAAAGATTTAGAAGGTTGGAGTTAGCAAGTGCACAGTCATATATATACACGATCTGTAGAAGCTATCGAAAAGATCTACATAAGCTATGACTAAAAGGAAAGAAAAAGGAAGGGAACAATAGAGTTACGTGCCTTTGTCCATTCCAAAATTGTGTCAAGTTGCTGTTGCGAATGTCGATTACAACGAGCCTCTCCAAAGGAAAGTCCCTTGGTATAGATTTCAAAGGGAATCCGCGCCAACACAACCATCTTAGCTCCTTGGGAAACTTTTTATAGCCCCCTGTAAGTTGCACATAATTTAGTCTCAATTCGCTCATCCTTGTAAATGCACTAGTTTTCAGTTGCACCTCATTATTCCAGCTGCTAAAAACGTTGTCGGACCTATATTGATTCTGTAAGTAGCCTTCCATATGCAAGCCAAGGTCTACACCTTTAATTGTTGGTGTCCCCTATGTATAGAATGAATGTAAGTAATGTTGGTGGTAAAATATGTATGGCTTTGTGACTGAAAGAAAAGTGGCTTCGAGGCATGTTGTAAAATGCTCTCCTTATAAAATTTCTTGTTGTAAAAGAAAAGTGGCTTCGAGAAATTTCTTGTTGTAAAAGATCTGCAGAAAAGGAAATATGAGAAGAGAGTAGAGGCTAATATAAAATTTCTTATTTGCATCAAATTATTATGCAACACCATGGCAGCGGCAGCCATTAACTACCACCAGAGCAACCTTCCACCATTGATGTTCGCCGATACTGGGATGATGTGGCTAGTAAGGTTGAGCCAGTTTGCTGACTTTCACACTGAGCGCTTGTCGAGGAAGGTAAGGTGACGGGATGGAGGGAGAATTTGGGATAAAACCCTAATTTGATAAATTAGGATCGGTAAAATTTTATATTGCATATGCCTTGTAGATACAAAATGAAGCGAGTATCAATCAACATTTAAAAAGTACGTGTCGACATATGAAAAAATATATATTTTTTGACCTAGTAATTCATATGCCTTGTAATTCACCCTAACCTCAAGGACATGAGTCCCAAAATTATCAGAATTCACCTAGTCGAGCTTGTAGATATTTTGGCTTTATCACGTGTCAATAAATTTAAATTTGTAGTTATATGCAAAAGTTAATAGTGGCAATAGCTGGTGCACCTTAATTTATAGAAAAAAAACATAATAATACCTGGACTTAAGAACGGTTCTCTAAGAAGCAGGGACAATTAAGGTGCTCATTTTATCGATTTTGATGTTGATAAGTTTTAAGGTTATATTTTGATAAGTTTTCTTTAAAAGTGCATAGAGACTTACTATCATATTTATACGATTGGGCTATATCTACTCCCACATTTTTGTCACTTAAAGATGCATTAGTGAACTTTTAACCTCTTTATTAATAAATTGTTTATGATTAACAAAAAATATTGTAGTTTAGGCTCACCTTCTTAAATGTAAAAATACACTTAAGTTTAGTAAACCTTGTATTTCTAAAAGGGTATTTTTAATGAAAAAGTATGTAGCCATTTTAACCGCTTGAGATTATTTTGTACACTAGGGCGAGATCGTTACTCGTTATATTAATAGTCTTTTGTCACCAAAAGATGGATAAATGGACCTCTTTAGCGTCAAAATATTTAAATTAGCCAAAACATTAGTAATATAGCCTCACATTTTAAAAAGTCAAAACATTTAGAGAACTTTTTAACTTAAAAAGAATACTTTTAAAAAAAATATTTAGTTATTTAACCCCTTGCATATAAAAACTTGAGAGTTTTCAAGTTAAAAAAAAGTTATTAATCATTTGAGCCTGGAGTCTTTATTAATTGAGGTTCATCTAATCCTATCACTTGTTATTAATCATTTGAGCCAAAAAAAATTTGGAGTCTTTATTAATTGAGGTTCATCTAATTCTATTACTTTATAAGAGTAAAATATGTGAAGACTAGATCCATATGAAAACATGTTATTTTCATTAATCGAAATTGATGAAGAAGATGTAGTAGCTTGTGTTAGTTTAGCTTTAATGTGAATAGAAGCAGTAGGTGTTCATAGAAAATTTTTCAGTAATAAAAAAATACGCGGGAGTTCAAGGGTGGTTTTATAGTTTTTCATAATTTTTTTTCTAAAAGACAAAAGAATCTTTAACTCTTATTAAAGCATATATTCCTATAAGGATATTCTAAGAAAATATGCTTGATATCCTAAAAGAAGCCAAATACACTCTGATTTTTTTAATAACACTCTAATTCAAAAGGAGTATTGATGGAAAAAAAAATATTTCAAGTGAAGATTTTAGTTTAGAAAGGGCATCTTAAGGGAAAAAAAATAAAAGAATTAGTCATTTAACCCCAATCAAGATTACATATACATTTAGAAAATCCTAAAAACTCTAGTTTTATGATACCTTCCTTATATCAATATGTCCGTATTAAATATGTAGAATCAAACTTCAGGTTTACGATAGTTTCAATGTACTAATATGTCTATTGAAATCTATGTACATGCTGAATAATTTAAATTTGTAGCATACACATCAACATAGACATATGAAATACAAAATTTAAAAGGATTGAATTTCTGACAAAATATTGAATTTAGCTTAGGTATATTATATTTTTTGAAAAAATATTTAGAAACTATGTTCTCTACAAGTTGTTTTCTTTAATCAAATATGACAGAGAAGATGTAGTAACTCTATTGTAGTTTAAGTCAAAACATCCATTTATTCTCATAAAAGCATATATTCCAATAAAGATAATTTAACGAAAGAGACTTGATATTATATAAAAAGTAAAAAAAAAAAACACCCTTATTTTTTAAAACACTTATTAAAAAATTTTATTTAATGAAAAGAAAAGTTTTTAATCAAAAGTCAAAACAATCTGTAACTCTAACAAAAACATATATTCCAATAATGGTATTTTAAGGATAGATGCTTGATATCCTACGAGACGTCTAAAACACCCTCATTTTTAAATAAAACTCTAATTTAGAAAGGGTATTTAATGGGAAAGAAATGTTATAAGTCAAAAACACACTTACTCACCCTTAAATATTTTATGAAAATATCAATTAGAAAAGGGTAATTTAAGGAAAGAAAAGATTAGTCATTTAAGCTCATACGTGCTTCTCTACAAGTTGTTTTCTTAAAACGAATATGACGGAGAAGATGTATTAACTCTATTGTAGTTTAAGTCAAAATATTCCTTTATTCTGATAAAAGCATATATTCCAATAAAGATAATTTAATGAAAGAGACTTGATATTATATGAAAAGTAAAAAAATACTCTTATTTTTTAAAACATTTATTAAAAATAGTTATTTAATGAAAAAAAAGTTTTTAATCAAAAGTCAAAACAATCCCTAACTCTAACAAAAACATATATTCTAATGATGGTATTTTAAGGAAAGATGCTTCATATCCTATGAGAAGTCCAAAACGCCCTCATTTTTAAATAAAACTCTAATTTAGAAATGGTATTTAATAGGTAAGAAATGTTATAATTCAAAAACACTCTTACTCACCCTTAAATCTTTTATGGAAATATCAATTAGAAAAGGGTAATATAAGGAAAGAAAATATTAGCCATTTAAGCCAATACGTGCTTATAGATATATATAATAGAACAAGAATTTACCAAAGTTAAGAGGCACCATACTCAATTTTACATACCCAAGCAACCTTGTCTATGCTTTGGACTGCTAACCTAGAGAAATATCATCCTCCTGAAGTGCGAAGAAATTGCATGCAAATGCAAAAAAGGTTCTGAGGGGAAAAAAATAGAGTATGGGAAGTTAGAATCCTTATGCTGTTATCTGCAATTAAACTTTACACGATGAGGTAAAGGCAGAGATGAGGAGGCTAAAGCTGGACTCAAGCAAACTGTTAATAAAATGGGTCAGTAGACCCATTATCCGCCCACTTAAAGATAATGTGTATTTGTTAGTCTAGATAATTACAGTTATTTAGAGGATATTTATCTCCTAAGTATTTAAGATAAAAATAATATTTATCTCATAGGTGTTTGAGATAAATACATACTTATCTCCTAAGTGTTTGAGGTAAATTCTGTCTCTAAATATTATCTCTATATAAAGATTAGAGATATCCCAAGAAAAATAAGTCATGCAATTATAAGTTACAAACAAGAAGTCACGAGACAATCCCTCTCTCTATAGCACTCTCCTTAGAACAATCACCAAGCTCTAGGATTTAGTTCGTGGACGAAGAACTCGACTCTAGTAGCCATTTTCGTACCTGCGAAAAAGATCAAGTGTGTTGGAGGCTCGTAACAATAATGATCTATCGTCGGAATTTTTAGAGACTTCATACGATATATTTTCGAACCCACTACGTCTTATGTGGTAGCGCATTAATTGTTTCAACATTGGTATCAGAGCATAATTACTTGTTGAATCGCCTTTAACATGCTAGAATAAATTATGTGCATGTTACGATTTTTTCAAAATACATGAATGAGACGCATTATAAAAAATTCAAAAAAATTTTAGCATGTTATTCTGAAAAAAAATTATATGTTTTTGTTCTCTTTTAGTTGATGATGAACTTCATAAAATTTCGTGATTATTGAATGCATGATTTGTGAGAAATCACGATTTTATTTTTCAAAAAAAAAACTGTGGTTTTTTAGTTTTGGAACTCAAATTTGGAGAATGATATTTAGTTTTTATCATGATCAGTTAATACATAATTAATCTACGTCGCATTAGCTTTTCAACGATATATGAAACGCATTATTTGGCTTAAAAACAAAATAGATATGGCATCCCGAAAATTGACATCGCGGCATGGCGGTCGTTGGAAGAATTAGGGTTTCTTCCACGAAGAAGATGAACAGTGAACCCATATGCTCGCCACGCGCTCAAGAGGAGCTGCCACGTGCCAAATAAGCCACCTTCCCATGCGCCAAGCGGCTCGCCCACATGCTCCCATGCGCCAGGTGAGTTTGCTGACACGCTTGAGCCACGCGCCACAAGGCAAGCTATTACACGCGCGTGGTCTACACGCGCTTGATCAAAAAAGCCCCAGACGCTGCCCCAAGTGCAGGGCGGCGCGTGAGGGCAGTTTTCGGCTGATTCTGACCCTACCGCAGACGCGTGGAGCGTTGTCTTGGCTTCTGAATTTTTCATATGGTGTTAAATTTACCTTTATACCCTCTATGTGTGTTCTGTTTAATTTTTAAATGACTTTTTCTATAGAAATTAGCTTTAAAATTTTCTTTTATACACACATAATTTTTCTTTAATTCCAGAGGGTATATTAGGGTTAAATTTACTGTTTGTCATTTTTTGAAAATTTATCTCTCAATTTTTGGCTATTTGGATGTATTTTTTGTGGTCCTAAAAATACAAATAATGGGTAAATATTAATTTTTACACTTTGTGGGCAGAAATAAATATTTTGGAGAGCTATATGACATAGATGAATTATATTTTATTTATTTGCCTTGATTAGTGTTATGGTTTAAATATGCTTTTGTTGATATATATTTATTGGGCTTTGGAGAGCCCACACTTTTTAAACCTATTTTCAAGGCCTTCACGCCCATTTTCCTTGGAAGGAGAATGTGGCCTATTCATCCATTTAAATTACCCTTTAACTTGTTATTTGAGCATGCTAGTTTTAGGTTAAATGGATGGATATTAAATTGACATTCTAAAGAAACTTATGTTTATGTGTTTACTCTTGTTTTAAGAAAATTCTTTTGAGAATAATGTATTGTGCAGCATCACCATTTGTTTTATTGGAGTAGTTTGTAGTAAGATTCTCAAAGATGTTGTATTCTATTATTTCCTTGTATATTTCCAGAAAGCCTTGTACGGGGATGTAATTTCACACGCACATTATTCAAGTCAGAAATTTTCTTAACATAAGTTATTAGAATGCCAATAGGGCTCAATGGAGTCCTTGCACACTTTATTGTATGGTGCACTTATATTGTTCTAAATTATCACGTGAATGATTTATTACATTGTGGCTTATAATATGATGATGAAATTTATTGCGAAAAATTACTTGAAAAATATTTTCCTAACTCACATACATGGGAGATGATTACGAGCTTAGCAAATTTTCGATTTCATGATGTGAGGAAGGATAATGTTTTTCATTTGAATTTTTTGAAATAAACAGAAGGATGTATACTTAATGTCTTTTTTCTTTGCGCAAACTAATGTAGTGAATAGAATGGTCACTAAGAATGTCATAGCTGATCTCGTTAAGGATGAGAAACTTAACGGAGATAATTATGACGTTTGGCACAAAAAGATGAAATTCATGCTGAACGAACAAGAGCTCGAGGAGCACTTGACCAAAGAGATGGTCGCGCCCATTAAGGGGCAACCCCTAAGAGACCACACTGCTTACCAGAAGTGGAATCAGAAATACCGTAGAGCGCCCTACACCTTGTTAAGCAGCTTGCAAAATAATCTAATCGGGCAGTATGATGAACTTCCAACTTGCAAAACTTTATGGGATCAGCTCAAGTTCTCTTTTAGTGGAACCTCAACTACGCGGCTTCATAACCTTGTGATCAAGTTTGAGGAGTATACAAAAGACCCTAAGCATAAACATCTAATGGAGATGTCCAATATGATTGGCAAGCTGAGGGATGCTGGCCATGCGCTCACAGATGAGCAGAAAGTCAGAGCTATCATAAGGTCCTGTCCTGCGTCATGGGCCAATATGAAACAAATATTGACCCACGTTGAAAACATCAAGAAATTTTCTGATGTTTCACAGCATGTCATCCTTAAGGCCGAGACTCGAGATGCTGACAAGACCCTTACTTATGTCGCCCAAGGGGGATCGGGCAATGCAAATGGCAAGCACGGAATACAAAGTAAGAAATGCAAGTGTTAGCCCTATGGTTGGATAACCTAGGCTTACATCTTGTTTTGATGATAACTACACATTGATTATGTTCTAATGTGTGCTTTGAGTGTATTCTTAGTAGGTATATACATGCACACTCATGAAGACACATTTGAGAAGTTGGATAGATGGATCAAAGCCAAAGAAGCTTAAAGTTATAGTGGACATGCTGTAGAAGCTTCATCAAGTCCAATGTCGAAGAGCAACAAAGAATGCATTGGCTAAGTTACTATCGATTATAGTTGATCTTTACTATTATGTAATTAGTCTTGGTTTGATGCTTGGATTGATGACTATGACCTAAAAAGACCTTAGGACACCTTGTGCATTGCATGTGAGTTCATAACCTTTCATACAAATGTGGTTCTTGAAAATAAGTGAACTTTGGAGCTCACTCAGATTTTCTCAAAAACTATTTTGGTGCTAATCTTTTCATATCTTGATAAAACTTTTCATTAGCTTTTCAACTCAAAAAACGGCACCTCAATCCAATTTTTCTAGAGAAAGTTATGCCCAAAATAGGAAAGGGGGTTCCGTGAGGCAGCTAATAGGCAGTAGGGTGAATCCAGTCGACTGTATTTGAATCCAGTCGACTGCATTTCAATGCAGTAGACTGCATTGGTCAAAATTCAGCTCCAACGGCTATTTTTCAGGAAAAAACTCCAACGGCTATTTTAGAGGGAATACAGTCGACTGCATTGGGAATACAGTCGACTGCAATGACAGTTTTGCTCACTTTTTGCCTATAACGGCTATATTTTATTTGCTCTCTATATAAATGGTTTGGGGATTCTAGTGCTCTTGCAAGGGACTTCCTTGAAGAGGTGGATGTAGGCTTGAGGGTAGTTCAAGCCGAACCATTTAAATCTCCTTGTCAAGTATCTCTAACTCAATCTTTTTACTTATTGCTTTATAATTGCTTGAGATTGTGTAGTTAGCATCTTCATTGAAATATTGCTTGACTTGATTAAGTTTCATGATTGTGTTTTGTTTAAGTTCCCCATTAATTTTTAAAAACCCTATTCACCCCCCTCTAGGGTTATCTTTTCGGTTTCAGCAAGAAAGGCGAGGCTAGCACTTCTGCGCCAAAGGAAGGAAAAATAAAACGCAAGAGAGGAAAACGTGGTGGAAAAAAGAATTTTTCTAAAGTCAAATGCTTCAACTCTCAACAGAAAGGACACTTCACTCGTGATTGCACTGAGCCAAAGAAGGTACTTTCTGAATCTCTCTCTTAGTTATATGTTTCCTCACATGTGATGATTGCTCATTCCAACCTGTGTGGTTTGTGGATACAGGTGCAACAAAACATGTAGCACGTGATCGAGAGGGGTTCGTAGATTATCACCAAATTTTAGCAGAAAGCAAACATATCTTCATGGGAAACAATAGCTTTAAAGAGGTGATATGGGTTGGTTCTTACCAGCTCAAGTTGACCACTGGGCGCACATTGCTTCTTGAAGATGTGCGATAGGCACCCACTGTTCTGCTTAATCTACTTTCATTTACTGCTTTATTAGACATTAGTTTTTCCTTTATTTTTAGGGATAATAAGTTGGACATCTTTTTAGATAATGTTTTTGTTCAGACATGGTTTTCGCATGGATAGTCTTTTTCAATTGGATTTAATTAATTCTCAGTCCTCTTATTCTTATGTGGTGAATGATAATATTGTAAATGATTCTACCACCTGGCATGCAAGACTGGGCCACATAGGCCAAGATAAAATGACTCGTTTGGCTAGAGAAGGCCTTTTGGGCCTACTCACAAGAGTCAATCTACAAACATGTGAGGCTTTTTTGGCCAATAAAGCATGCACTAAGCCTTTTGGAAAGGCTGTGAGAGCAACTTACCCACTTGAGCTAGTTAGCTCTAACATATGTGGACCTATGAGTGTAAAGGCATGCCATGGTGCCTCTTATTTCCTTACACTGATAGACGATTATACACGATATGGTTATGTGTATTTGATATCTCACCACTATGAAGCTTTTGTTTAGCAGAGGTTGAGAATCAGAAAGAGAAGAGTGTTAAAAAATTTTCGCACTGACCGGGGACGCGAATATTTGTCCAATCACCGCAAGAAGTTTTGTGAGGAAAAACGGATACGCAGGTAACTTACTATTCCTAACACTCCATAACAAAATAGTGTTGCGAAAAGAAGGAATAAAACATTGTTAGATATGTTTAGGTCTATGATGGAGCAAGCAAACCTCCCAATATCTTTTTGGGGGATGCTCTTTTGACTGCAGTCTATATACTTAATCGAGTGTCTTTACAATTAGTCAAATCCACCCTATATGAGCTATGGAATGGCCAAAAGCCAAATTTGGATAACTTGCGCCCATAGGGCTCAGCCGGTTATGTTCACAGTATTTCTCATAAGTATAGGAAACTAAGGCCTAAAGCTAAAAAGAGTATCTTCTTGAGGTATTTTGAAAACTCTAAAGGCTATGTGATGTATGGTGAACATCCAAATGGTGGAAAGACTGAAATAGAGTCTCGTGATGTCAATTTCATAGAGAGTGATTTTTTTAGCATTGGAGACGCAAGTAAAATCTTAACCTTTATGAGTTAAAGGAGGTTGAAGCCACTTTACCATCTCCAAGAGAAGGTAGGGAATTAGTTCATCATCCGGTTGTCGCTGAAGATAGTATAAGTGACCCTTAACTTAGTGGGAGCACACCACCAGGACCATCAAATCAACAAGATTCTCAACTGCGTAGAGGTGCACGGGGAAGAGTTCCATGTTGATCTTTTGAGATTGACGGAGAAATTTTTATGTGTTCTCCAACTGATAAAGATGAGCCCACTTCTATGGAAGAAGCCTTGTCTTCACCTACTAGTAATGAGTGGATAGCTGGAATGAAGGATGAGTTGAGCTCAATGGAGAATAATTAGGTCTGGGAGTTGGTTGACCTTCTGCCAGGGCACAAGACTGTTGGAAACAAGTGGGTTTTAAAAGTCAAGCGCAAGGCAGATGGGTCAATTGGCAAGTATAAGGCACGTCTTGTGGCGAAAGGCTATACCCAACAGCGGGGTGTGGACTATAAAGACACATTCTCCCCAGTGGTGAGATTTGCTTTAATTCACTTGATCCTAGCTTTTGTCGCTCGGTAGGATTTAGAAATATTTCATATGGATGTTAAGACTGTGTTTCTTAATGGAGAACTAGATGAAGACATCTATATGGCTCAACTTATGGGTTTTGAAGTCAAGGGACATGAGCGCAAAGTTTGCCGGCTCAAACGTTCTATATATGGTCTCAAACAGTTGTCTAGGCAGTGGTATTTTTAGGTTTCATCATGCCATTACCTTTATAGGTTTTGAAATAATTGAACAAGACCATTGCGTTTACGTAAAACGATCCAAGAAAAGTATTCTGATCCTTTCTTTGTATGTGGATGACATTCTTTTAGCTGAGAATGACATGAGTTCCAATGTTGCCACTAAGCAGTGGCTGTCCTCAAATTTTGAGATGAAGGACATGTGAGAAGCTAACTATGTGCTAGGGGTTAAAATCATACGTGATCGTCCAAAGAGACTTCACAGTCTGTCTCAAGAGACACAAATCGAGAAGGACATTGAACGATTCCGTATGCATAACTCAAAACTCATAGATACTCCAATGGACAAGGCATGTACTTAGGCACAGACCAATGCCCAAAGAATGATGAGGAAAATAATCAGATGTCCAAAGTGTCTTACAGGGCTACAGTTGGGAGTCTGATGTACGCTATGCTGTGTACGCGTCCAGACATCTGCTTTGCAGTTGGAATGGTGAGTCGTTATTAGAGTAATCCTGGACCTGCTTATTGTAATGCAGTGAAGAGGATTCTTAGATAACTACGTGGAATCGCTGATCTCGTCCTATGTTATCATGGTGGAGACTTGAGACTAAGAGGATACAGTGATGCTGATTGGGGCGATAATAGAGATGAGCGTGGATCCACTTCATGTGGAGCTATCTCTTGGTGTAGCAAGAAACATTCTTGCATCGCCCTATCCACGATAGAGTTGGAGAATGTTGCTTGTTCAGCAGCAGTCCAGGAAGCTGTTTGGTTGAGGTCATTCTTACTGGCTCTAGGGGTTACACCTCATGCAGATGAGGTCATTCTTCGTTATCACTTCATTAGAGCTTTAGTTGCACAAGGAGAGGCGACCATAAAGCATATACCTACTGGCAGAATGGTGACTGATCCTTTGACGAAGCCTATTGCTAGAGATGTGTTCCTTTCTCACATTAGGAGTATGGGACTACGTAGGGTTTGATATGTTTATGACATCTTATGTACTTGACATAATTTCTTATATTATATTTTTATTCCTTGATTTGAGTTTTTTTTGGAATGAATGGATAATCTTTGTGATTACATATACATCCTTATTGAGAGTGTCACCAGGCTTGAATTGACCCACTCACACGGGTAATTCACCTTGGCGCTAAGATAGTGAGCAAGATGAGACATAATCATCTTAGGCGCCAGAGAGGGCGAATAAGATGATACAGCTTGTAAAGCAAACATGTCGCCTTAGCTGGAGCTAAGATGAGACCTAAAAAGGTAGGTCGATCATAGAGTATCTCCACAACTCTATGTAGCCTGTTTACAGCCGAATGTGAGATTTCAGGCAGGCACTATGAGAGTGACTGGGCTGAAAAACTCAGGTTAGGCGCTTGTACAATGACTAGACTTAGATTCGTATGGCGTATTTTATTATACATTTATGTGACACGCCCTTGCGGGTTACGCCATAGCATGCAAATCATACTGCATGTGCTAAATGCAGACTAACAGTGGGAGTGATCAATGAATCCCTGCTCCGTCACTTGGATCGATATTTTTTGATCCTATGTGGTACCCTTTTCACCTTAGACTATGTCATGAAGAGGATACTCAATGTCGCTACTTTAGCATGTACCCTTGGATCATGGATGATGCGGTCTCGTGAGGCATGTCTAGGAAAGTGGTTGGGTCTAATTGGAATGACATGAAGGCTTTGGGAAGAAAGTTCAATATTACACCATGTTGTGTGATTCATAGCCCGGGCAACTTTGTCGATTTTCGTTTTGATATGAGTCATGAATACATAACATATGAGAGGTTTAACACTGCTCACTTTGAGGGATTTGAGAATGTTTAATCTGGTGTAGTTGAACTATCTGGGGTACATACGAGATTTTTTGGGAGTGATGTATTGTGTTAGTTTGGTGATAACTTAATACAATACTCCTCAACTGGACATCCTTTCTCGTAGGTCGCACGTTCCATTTCCTGTATGAGGAGATGAGTGGACAAGAGATAAAGAAGGACTGCACGATTTATTTGCCCTGTGTGTGGGCGAGTGGGAGCTGTTAATAAATTGGGTCAGTGGACCCATTATCCGCCCACTAACAAATAATGTGTATTTGTTAGTTTGAATAATTACAGTTATTTAGAGGATATTTATCGCCTAAGTGTTTGAGATAAATACAATATTTATTTCATATACATCTTTATCTCTTAAATGTTTGAGGTGAAGTCTGTCTCTAAATACTATCTCTATATAAAGGTTAGAGATATCCTAAGAAAAATAAGTCATGCAACTATAAGTCACAGACAATATGTCACAAGACAATCCCTCTCTCTATAGCACTCTCTCTAGAGCAATCATCAAGATCTAGGATTTGGTTCTTGGACGAAGAACTTGACTCTAGTAGCCGTTTTCGTACCTGCGAAAAAGATCAAGCGTGTTGGAGGCTCGTAACAATAAGGATCCATTGTCAGAATTTTTGGAGACTTCATATGGTATGTTTCCGAACCCACTACGTCTTGCGTGGTAGCGCATTAATTTTTTCAACACAAACAATGGACATGTACAATACTGCCTACAAAGAAGCAATCTCAGCAAAACACAAGATTATGGAACTTGCATCTTCCTTACAGCTCCATAATTGCACTGAATGAGCATGGTGTTTATGTTAATCTAAATTAGATAAAGGTAGGCGGTGCTTGAAGATCTGAAGCCAGTTCCTTTCCTGATGTTGAGCCATTCATTCTAGCGAACGAGTCACCGCTATGTGCCTAAAAGTAAGCTAATTCTCCTAAAAGTCATTAGGTCCGGCCATCAATGAATGTGTGTTGGCATGAGAAAGCCAGACATGTGATACACCCAAGAAGCAGTCAATGATGGAATTCCCTTACCTTTAAATATTGCACATCCCATGAAACTAGAATTTGTTACTCTGCACAGGAAAAGGGGAGGCCCTTACCACTATGCCATATATGTTACGAAACACAACAACTACGAAGCAATATATTGAAGAATAAAGAAACGAGAAATTTAAAAAATAAATAAACGCACAACACAAGAATTACGAGGTTCACTAATATGGTTACGTCCCCAGAGTATGACCAGATTTTGATTTCACTATTCAGCAGTGTTATAACCAAAATCCTAACTCCCACTCTTTGTTGTGGTTTTCTCTCTTGACTCAAAAATAATACAAGATCACTTATATTTATTTAGAGCTCAGAGGTAACCTCTTTCTAAATAACCAATGTGGGATAAGACAACTTATATACTTGGGCTAAGTTGTGACCTTCTGTCAATAAACAATGTGGGACACCCATACAAAATTAGTTTTCAAGTCACTGCCTCCATTATAATAATGTCTCTTGATTGAAATCAGGCTCCACATACAACAATCTCCAACTTGGAGACTCATACAACTCCATTGCTGAAACACCATACAAATGTTGGTCATACTCATCCAAGAAGCATCAACGAAGACTAATCAAAGTTGAGCATAGGCTTAACTTTTGCCTGTCAACCACCTTCGTTAACATGTCCACGGGATTCTTGTTGCCTTCAATCTTCTCCAAGTTCAGTTGTCCATCCTCTAACAGAGACTGTCTAAAGTGATACCTCAGCTGAATGTGCTTGGTCCTCGAATGAAATGCTGAGTTCTTAGCAAGATGTATTGCACTCTGACTATCAGTCCATAAATTGCAATCTACTTGCCCATATCCCAGCTCTGTCAACAATCTCTAAAGCCAAATTATTTCCTTGCTTGCTTTTATCACAGCAACATATTCTGCTTATGTTGTAGACAATGCAACAATCTTCTGTAACTTAGAGATCCAGCTTCCTGCAACCCCTCATACGGAAAAACATATCCATGCTGCTTCTTCCATTATCTCTATCACCTGCATGGTCTGCATCTACATAGCCTCGCACATCTATGTTATCACCCTCAAAACATAAGCAAAACTTGGATGTTCCTCTTAAATACCTGAGAATCCACTTCACTACTTGCCAATGCTCCTTTCCTGGGTTTGTCATGAATTTGCTCACAACTCCAACTGCATGTGCAATATCCTGCCTTGTACTGACCACGGCATACATGAGACTTCCCACAGCAGAGGTGTACGGTACCTGTGCCATGTATTCTTCATCTTCCCTATTCTTGGGACTCAACTCCTTTGAAAGCTTAAAATGGGCTGCTAAATGAGTCGTCATAGGTTTAGAGGCGTGCAAGTTAAATCTCCTCAAAACCTTATCAATGTACTCTTCCTGCGAGAACCATAACTTTTTCTGCTTTCTGTCCCTAGTTATCCTCTTGCCAAGAAGTTGTTTCGCCTCACCCAAGTCCTTCATAGAGAAAGTACTTGCCAACTTCTTCTTGAGTTCATTAATCCTTCCCATGCTTGAACCTGCTACAAGCATATCATCTACATACAGAGTTAAAATAATTAAGTCATCACTATTAAACTTCTGAAAATAAATACAGTGATTGGAGTCACATCTAGTGAAGTTTGTCTGCTTCATGAAACTGTCAAACTTCAAATACCACTTCTAGGAGCTTGCTTTAGGCCATACAAGCTCCTCTTCAACCTGCAAAACATTCCCTCCCTTGACTTCAAAACCCTCTGGCTGATGCATGTAGATTTCTTCCTCCAAATCCCCATGGAGAAATGCCGTCTTAACATCCAGCTGCTCCAGATGTATGTCCTCTATAGCTACAATGCTCAATATCGTAAGAATTGAATTCATCTTCACAACAGGAGAGAAGATTTCTTGGAAATCAATATCTTTCCTCCGCCGATACCCTTTCACAACTAGTCTTGCCTTGTATCTCTTTGTTCCTCCAGCTTCATTTTTAATCCTGTATACCTATTTATTGTACAAAACATTCTTACCTGCAGGGAGCTTTACCAAATCCCAAGTTTGGTTTTGCTCAAGTAAAGCCATCTCATCTTTCATGGCTTGCTCCCACTGTAACCTGGATTCATCCTGTATTGCTTCTTGATAACATTATGGCTCACCATAATTAGTATACAAAATATAATCAAGTGGAAGACAAAATCTGTCATGAGCTTTCCTTACCCGACTATTTCCTTCTGAGGTTAAGAGTTTTAGGCACCTGTTGCTGATCACCAGCTCCAATTTCAGTATCAGTTGTCTCATCAAGGACTTCTGGATTTTCTGTCCTGGGTACCTATCCATCTTTTGGCTCATCAAGTTCCATGTATTCCTTGTTTTCTTTTTCAATTCGATGTTCTTGTAACCTGTGCCTATACAACCGTGATTCATCGAATATGACATCCCTACTCCTGATGATTTTGTTATGTTCGTAGTCCCACAAACGATAACCATATTCATCACCTCCATATCCAATAAATACACACTTCTGAGACTTAGAGTCAAGTTTCTTCCTTTCCTCTTTATCAATATGAGCATAAGCTATACATCCAAAAACTCTCAGAAAAGAATAATTTATTGGTTTACCTGACCATTCTTCTTCAGGAATATCACCATTGAGAGCACTTGCTGGACTTCTGTTAATTAAATATACGACAGTATCCACATCTGCTGCCCAGAACTGTAGAGGTAAATCAGCATGTATCCTCATACACCTTTCTCGTTCCATGATGGTTATGTTCATCCTCTTTGCCAAGTCATTTTCTTGAGGTGTCCTCTTAACAGTCTTTATCAACCTGATACCGTTGTTGGAACAGTATTCTTGGAACCCTCTATCACGATACTCACCCCCATTATCAAATTTTAGGCATTTTATCTTGTTCCCAGTTTCATTCTCAACAAGAGCTTTCCACTTCTTAAAAGTGTGATAAACATCAGATTTCTATCTGATGGCATATATCCGGGTCTTTCTATTAGCATCATCTATAAAAGAAACAAAGTAAAAATTACCTCCAAGACACTTTACTGTAGTAGGTCCGCAAACATCCGTGTGAACTAACTCCAACCATTCAATCTTCTTCTCTTTACCACCCTCCGGAAACTGACCCGCTTTTTCTTTCCATAGACACAACCTTCACAGAAATCTAACTGAATGTTCTTTATCCCTGGCAATGCATTCTTTAAGTGTAGAATTCTCATACCACTATCACTGAAATGTCCTAACCTGTGATGCCATAATGACGTGGTTCTCTGATTTTCTGTAAAAGCCAAAGAGATAGAGTGATTATGGGTACCTGAAAGAGTGTATAGGGTTCCTACTCTTTCACCTCTTGCTACCACCATCGACCTTTTGATCACCTTTCGCTATTTTCACCAAATGCCACAAAATAACCTTCACGGTCCAATCCACTGACGGATATAAGATTCTTCTGCAGTTCTGGGATATGTCTAACATCCTTCAAAACTAGGGTTCCTCCATTTGATTGTTTAATTTCCACTTTTCCCTTTCCAACAATGCTACACCGATATCCATTTTTGACAGTCACATGTCCATAATCACCATGAACATAATCACGGAAACAATCCCTATGAGGTGTACAATGAATCAAGGCTCCTGAGTCTACATACCACACTTTGGAATTATCATCCACTGTAGCAGAGTGACATAAATCATCATATGTCTATTCGTTTGAACTTACCATGTTGGCCCCTTCATCATCACCTTGTCTTCCCCCTGCTCCATTTTTCTTCTTTGGTTTCGTACAATCATTCTTCTTATGACCTTCCTTGTTACAATTCCAACACACTACGGTATTCCCTTTGGACTTTGAATTGCCTCTTGATCTTGATCTTCCTCTTGTAGGACTTCTTCCACTGTTATTCTGCTTGTTATTCTGTCTACCTTTGGATTCCACGGACAAAGCAGTACTAGATGATATACCATCACTAGTTGTCTTTCTCCGCATTTCGTCATTTATCACAAAGTTCATAACATCATTAAGTGTTAGTATTCCAGAAATAGTAGAATTACTCACTGTCGTCACCAAGTTATTCCAACTATCAGGCAGTGAACACAGAAATAACAAAGCCCTAATTTCATCATTAAAATTAATGCCGATATATTCCAATTGATTTGTACACCGTTAAAAACATTTAGATGATCAACAACAGAACCATTTTTAGACATCCTCATAATAAACAATCTTTTCATAAGAAATACCTTATTCGAAGCAGAAGGCTTTTCATATAATTTATCTAACGCTTTCATCACAGCAGCAATAGTTTTCTCCTTGGAGATGTTGAATGCTACTTGTGGGGTTAGGCTAAGTCTTACTGTAGTCAACGCCTTTCGGTCCAAAATCGCCCATTCACTCGCATTCATCGTTTCAGGTTTCTCTCCCACTAGCAGTAGATACAGATCCTTCTGATACAAGTAGTCTTCAACTTACATCTTCCACCATTGAAAATTCATACCATTAAACTTCTCGATCTTTCCTTTACCTTCTTCAGCCATTGCTCCCACTCAACGTAAGTCCTATGTGAGTTAAAACTCGAACCCAAGCTCTGATACCAGTTGTTACGAAACGCAGCAACTACAAAGCAATATATTAAAGAATAGAGAAACGAGAAATTTAAAAAATAAACAAATGCACAACACAAGAATTATGAGGTTCACCAATATGGCTACGTTCCCGGAGTATGACCAGATTTCGATTTCACTATTCAGTAGTGTTACAACCAAAATCCTAACTCTCATTCTTTGTTGTGGTTTTCTCTCTTGACTCAAAACAATACAAGATTACTTATATTTATTTAGAGCTCATAAGTAACCTTTTTCTAAATAACCGATGTGGGACAAGACAACTTGTATACTTGGGCTAAGTTGTGACATTTTCTCAATAACCAATGTAGGACACCCACACAAAACTAGTTTTCAGGTCACTGCCTCCATTGTAACAATGTCTCTGGATTGAAAATAGGCTCCACATATAACAATATATCCCCTGACTCTTGATTTTACTACATCTTCTGACAAGTCGTCCTGTAGGCGATGGAGCTGCAACGCTGGAAAATGGAAGAACAGAGAAGGCTAGAAGAGGCACGACTAGCTAAGGAAGCAGCATCAGCAGTTGCAAAAAAAGGAAAAGGCCAGGTCAAAGGCAGCACTTGAGCATGCTGAAGCTGCTTAGAAGATTGCAGAACTAGAAGCACAAAAGAGAAGAAGTGCAGAAATAAAAGCCCTCAAAGAGGCAAAAGAGGAAGATAAAGCACTTGATGCTCTTGCCAAATCAGATGTCGGATACAGGAAGTACAGTATAGAAACTGCAACTGTGTTCTTTTCAGAATCTCGTAAAATTAGAGAAGGCAGCTCTGAGCCAATATATTAAAGCTATTTGGATCACACACCAGTTGCAGTTAAGATTCGATTATGAAATTGGATATAATTTCTTGATGCTTCGTGTGGAGTGGACTGGGTTGTACAACTACAAAGTGTAGTATATGAAAAATTATAGAAAACAGAATGTTCCCCTAATTGTTGAAAAGACATCTTTTCCGCTTTGCCTCTTTGGTTCAAACATTATTTGTGTCTAGGTCGATCAATAGCTTGGTTCAATGGGGTTCTATGGTCAAGTTTATTGATTTTTTTCGTATAGCTCGTTTGTAAGAAAAAGAAGTGAAATGCATTATATTTTCTCATACTACCAATTTATCTCGTCTTTAATAGCTCTTTTTTTTTTAAAGAGGGATGGTACTAATAATTCCTGTAGGGTAAAAGTTTCTGGCCTCGTCCCTGCTGTCATGTCATTTTAGTTACTGCACCAATCTCTCTCTCTCTCTCTCTCTCTCTCCAAGTTTTCTTCACAAAACTAAATTGCCGGTAATACATTTCAGGCTGAAGTTTTTAGCTGCATACGACATCCTAACATGGTTCTCCTCCTAGGGGCCTGCCCAAAGTAAGGGTGCTTAGTCTACGAGTATGTGTCAAATGGCCGTATGGAAAAATGTCTTCTCACTACAAGAAAAGATGTTTTTTTGCGACGGAGGGGATTCCGTCCTTAAATGTAGTTATACCGATGGAATTTTCTGTCGTTAAAAACTATTACCGACGGAATCAACCGTCAATAATAATTTTTGGCAACGGAATTGTGCCGACGGTCTTTAGCGACAGTACTTCCATCGCTAAAATGTTTTTAAGAAAAAAAATTCGAGGGTTTAATAAAAAAAATTTAAGCAACGGAATTAAACTATCACTAAAAGACCGCAGACAAAAGTCGTAATAATATGACCTTCACTGACAGACTTTTATTACGATATTAACTCCCAGATCTTGCTAAAAGTCTGCGATATTAAGTCCCAGATCTGGTTTTTCTCTTTTCCCGTTTCTCCCTTCAAAAATTTGGAAAAAAGGACACTGCGATCCCACCGCTGTTCTCACCTCCTACCCCACCTCCGTCACCTCCGGCACCTCTGGCAACACCCCCCATCGTCCCCCCGACACCGCGTGACCAAGCCCTCCACCTCCACTGCCACCACGCCTCCAAGCCTCCACTGTCGTCGCGCCACCAACGCTGGCGCCCTCCACTGCTGCGGGCAAGAATTACCCTCTTCTTCATTAGAAGGTAAGTCCACTATTTTACAGTTGCTTCCCAACAATTTTGATTATGAATCAGTATATTGTTGTTTTTTACATATCTATTACTCATTCCATTTCATTATATCTTGTTGGACATTTGCAAAATTTAATAGTGTCACCAAAAGTTTCTTTTTCTATTTTTTTTCCTGCATTGATCAAAATTATAATTTATGTGTGGCCCCTTGATAGGAAAATTTGAGTGGGCGAGAGACAGTTCACGAGAATTTAATGGAAGAAAAAATTCAAGGGAATGGATGGTATCATTTTTCCGTTTAAGCTGGGTTTCTTGTAAGGCCTACTCTAGTTGATGATCTCCAGGTTGGACCACTTTTTATGTGTAGCCACTCGCTATTAGCTATTGACACTCTAGAAGTACATGCATAAAAGGTTATACTTTGAGCTGAAATGGTTGTACAGAGGAGGAGTGCCAATTGTTCGCTATTGTCATTGTTAGGCACTTACGTAACACCTAAGAGCAACTTGAACACTAGAAGCGTACACAGACCTCTGGGTTTTCACCAGAACATGATCTGGTTTGCTCAACCGTGGACCTTATTGCGAGTTCATAGGATTTCATGCAAAACAGCCATGATTCCTAGTATGCTAACCAATTGGGGGCGTGGTAGCCAACTACTATTAGAAAAAATGGCAATTTTTATTTTTTTCCAAGTCATCTAGTGGAATGTTACTTACAAAATTGTCTTGTTGCTGCCTGCACACACACACACACACACACACAGAAGAGGCAGAGAAAGAGTGAATTTTTCTATAGAGAGAGAGAGAGGGAGAAAGGGAGGGAGGGGGAGTTACGGGGAAGACTAGCAGCGGGCATAAGAGTACTTAAATGCTAAATGGGCAGGAGCGCAGGCACAACATTATTCAGGCTGGAGTGGGCACTGTCTTCTTTCTTCTTCGTGAAGGTCTCAAACGTGATTCAAACGTCATAGACAGTGAACCGTGGCAACGGCTAAACAGTATGACATCTCAAGTTTGTTATACAGAACATTTATATCGTAACACAGCTCTTTATGTGAGGCGCTCACATATCGGGCCAGGGCTGAGCTCAGGGGCCCAACCCTAACGTGAACTTCTATTCGCTTACCATTCTTTTTTGAAACTAAAGAATAGTAAGTGAATAGAAGTTCAGGTTAGGTTACAAGGCATAAGCCCGCTCGAGTGTCTACTGTAGAAGTGATTTCCAAATCATGCCCGCTCGAATAACGAACACTTACACTTAGCAGAATAACTTTCAACCCAATTAGATTGAGATATCTATGATTTAATTAGTTCTCAAATTGTTAGACTTCTTTATATTAATTTTCATTCTTTATATAATTTTGTTAAATATGCATTGAACATTTGAGAATTGAAAATTGAGATTGCTGACTTTGCATTGAACATTTGAGAATTGAAATTGTTGAAGGAGGATGGGACCCAATTGGATTGAGATATCTGTTAGGAAGCACGGATACGGACATCGCGTTTGATCGACACTGATACCGAAATGTCATATTTTGGCTTTATACTTGTGGACACTTCTTCAAGAGGTGTCCGGCACCTCTTCAAGGTGTGACTGACACGGTGTTCGGCAATTAAAAAACAAATCAATATCTTTGGACACCGCTGAGAAGTGTCAGATAGTGTTTGCAGGTGTCAGACACATGTCCGGATGTGTTAGACACCATATTGACACCCTATATGAGGTGTCAGTGCTTTCTATGATATATGTGATTTAGTTGTAATTATTAGACATCTTTATATCAAATTTTATTCTTTATATAATTTTGTTAACTGTGCATTGAGCATTTGAGAATTGAGATTGTTGACAGTGCATTGAGAATTTGAGAATTGAGATTGTTGACGGAGGATGGGACCCAATTGGATTGAGATATCTGTGATTTAGTTGAATGATTGGTTGTTGAATTTAGGTTAATTAGGTTAACGCGATATTTTTAGCACCCCCTGGAATCTTATCATGGCTCCGCCATTGGCTATAATTAGCTCGAATTAGTTTTGATTAACCCTAATGAACCCAATTAACCCTAATAAGCTCTAATTACTGATATTAGTTTAATTAACCCTAAGAACCCAATGAACCCTAATTAGCTGTAATTAGCCCAAAGTAGTCCTAATTAACACTAATCAGCCCAAATTAAATCCTAATGAGCCCTAATTACTCATATCTTAGTTACCCGTAATTAGATTAATGAAACCCTAAGACCTAACTAAACCCTGATTAGCTCTAACGAACCCAATTAATCCTAATTGATTATAGTTAGCCTAATTAGTTGTAATTAACCCTAACAACCGAATTAAGCCTAATTAGCCATAATTAGGACTAATCAACACTAATCCGCACAATTAAATTCTAATTAGCTCTAAATAATCCTAATTAGTCCTAATCATATTTTAACCTACCAACCTTAACTACCCTATCTTAACCTACCAACCCTAATTACCCTACTTAACCCTAGTACATCGCTGCTTTATCCTAGTAAGCTCTTGTACATCCCATAATTAATCCATATTGCCTAGAGATAGTTCAACCACTCGTTGTTTATAAACCCTACTTTACGAATATTCGTTATTGTTTTGCAAGTTCATTGGCAACGAGATGGTTCAACTTGTTGCCAACGAATTCTATTTAAAGTGGAATTGGTAACGTATGCAACGATCTTTCTGCAATTTTGATATGTTGGAAAGATTCTTGCATATGTTACCAATTTTTGAGCGCATGCATGCATAAAAATCCTTACTTCCTGTTCAAAGGTACTCATTACAAAGTAATGCTTTGTAATGAGCCTTTGGATGTCCAGTTTGGAAAATTTGAAAAAGCTACGTATTTATAAAATAGTGTTTAGACTCATGCTATGTGTTCTATGTTGTGAATATTTAGTGCACGTTCTCATGTGTTTCTCAGGGTGCATATAGATCTGGTGTTCTAACATCTGTCAAATCTTGCAAGGCAAGATTAGATGAATGTTAGAACATGTAATCGATGTCGTGTACTTGGAGAAATGAGGGGAGGTGCTGCTGAATTTTCCGCAGACAAAGGACTAATCACGAGTTCTTCACTGTTTTATAAACATGTACTTTTCTGAATGGGATAGGACCACTACCTATTAGAGAACGGAGGGAATATATGTAGACATGTTGTCACATTCATGCATTCATATTTACATCGACCCTACCTAATGATTGGTCATAATTGAAGGTGGTATACAATACGTTATCTCAATCGTCATGTCGGTTGATCGAAGTTTTATGAAAAGGAAGAATGCCGATGATTTTGAGGATTGCGTTGACGAATTTCTCGACTTCGCTTACGCGCATCCTGCACATGTTGACTTTGATAAGATAAGGTGTCTGTGAGGTAGCTATGAGTTGTTGCATTGGAAAAAAAGATTTGAAGTAAAACGGTATCTTCGTCGGTACGGTTTTCTGGGTGAATACACAAGGTGGACGCAGTACGGGAAAACGATAGTATTGTCGTCCAATCCGGCTAGTCAAGTTAAAGTTAAGGAGAAGGCACATTATGATTATCCAGATATGATTATGGATGCTGGGCATGCTAATGTTGACTGGGGTGACGACCGTGGTGACGACAGTCCCCACCAGCAGAATGAGGGGGCTCATCAATTTTATGAGTTGTTGAGAGACGCAGAAGAGCCGTTGTGGGGTGGAGCTCTGAAACACACACGTTTGTCTGCGATTAGTAGGTTATTACAATTGAAATTAGACCACGAGCTGAGTGAAAAATGATTTAAAGAGTTTGTTATTTTAATCAAAGAAATTTTGCCCAAAAGTGAAAAGTTACCCCCGTCGTACTATGACGTGAAGAAGATGATGTGGAAACTTGGGTTGAGCTATGAGCGGATAAATGCGTGAAATAACGATTGTGTATTATTCTGGAAAGAGAATAAGGACTTGTCATGATGTCCAATATGTAATCATTTGAGGTACAAATCGGACAAAGGGAAGAAGAAAAACATTGCATGGAAGATATTGCGATATTTTTCGTTCACACCAAAGCTTTAGAGAATGTACTACTCCAATACGGCTGAACATATGAGGCCGAGCTCACTGTGAGACTCGTAGCAACGATGCCGATGTGCTGACACACCCAGCTGATGGAGAGGCGTGGAAGGAGTTTGACCGCAGGCATCCAATCTTTGCTCATGAAATTCGGAATGTTAGACTTGATCTGACAACCGATGGGTTCAACCCTTTCGATTAGTCTAGCACGCCTTACTCCACATGGTCTGTTATCATTTTTCCATATAACCTTCAATCAGGCATATGCATGAAGAAGCCGTACATATTTTTGTCGTTGCTTATTCCAGGGCTGAAGAGTCCCGACAAGGACATAGATGTGATCGATCAGCAATTATTTAAACATTTTTTAAAGTTATATATAATTGTTTTGTGTCTATTGTAGGGTTAAATAATTGTTGATTGGTCAGCAATTATTTAACCCTAATGCGGTCAGCAATTATTTAACCCTAATGTACATTTGGGGATTGTGCCTTGTTGTTGAGACTTAAATTTGATTACAGGTTTGGACATAATTTTTTTAAAATTTACTTTTAGCGACGGATTCCGTCGTTAAAAATGATTTTTATCCATCACTTAAAAGATTATTCCGTCGCTAAATGTTTACAGAAAAATTATTTTTGAAAAAAAAATAATAAATTAAAATACGGAAAATATAATTAGCGACAGAATTTCCGTCACTAATGTGTAAAGAATCCCGTCACTAAAAGTCCAATATTAGACGATGGATTTTTTAATTCCGTCACAAAACTTTTAGTGATGGGCTTTTATACAGGGACTTTTAGCGACAACGCTTCCGTCGCTAATACTTTTAGCGATGAATTTTCTCATTGCCAAAGGCCTTATTTCTTGTAGCGTCTCTTACGAATTCCAACCCTCTCTTGGCAGCATCGGTTCCGAATTGCAGCTGAAGTTGGAACTGGTCTACTGTTTCTCCACCGGACAAAACCAGAGCTGCTAGTGCATCGTGATCTAAAACCAGCCTATATCTTACTAGACCGAATCTATGTTAGCAAGATATAGTGATGTTGGCTAAGCCAGGCTTGTCCCTCCTTCTGTGGCAGATAATGTTACTCAATATCTAATGACATCAACAGCTGGGACTTTCTGCTATATAGATCCCGAGTATCAACAAACGGGCATGCTTGGTATAAAATCCGATCTATACTCACTGGGGATCATGTTTTACAGCTGATAACGGCCAAGCCACCAATGGGTTTGACTCATCATGTCGAGAAAGCTATTGAAGGAGGAAGTTTTGCCGAGATCCTGGATCAGACCTTGCCTGATTGGCCAGTTGAAGAGGCATTAAGCTTTGCTAAGATGGCTCTCAAGTTTGCTGAGCTACGAAGGAAAGATAGGCCAGATCTTGAGAGATTGGGAGCACTTGCAGAAAAGAACATGTTGCATTCAATCTTGTACAGTGCAGGTCCCTCGCCCACCAACAGTAAAGTTTCCATGTCTGAAGTAAGTTGGCATAACCCATTGACCCTTGTATAGACTTCTGAACAGCACCAAATTGTTCATACTTAAACCGTAGTTATCAGGGTCAAATAACAGAGTTTCAGCAATGATAATACCATCACCGCTGGGACCCAGCACGCATTGGATTCATATATTACCTGGCTATTAAAACTATCTCAGTAATATTTCTGTTTAAAGAGAAAACTGGATGCAAGCCTATCCAATTAGTCTTCGTATCTGCCTGACAGGAATCACTTTCTACCATCTGTTAGCAAATTTTATTTTTTTTTCCCAATTCTAGTCTACTTACCTGGCTGAAAGGAGATGATGCAGTGACTTGATAGCATCTATTAGCATAAGGGCCTAAACAGAAATAATAATGCTTCCCTTTCTTTTTATTGCATCTGTTGGCGCGTGCATCACATATACCGAGTTTACCAAAATGCAAGTTATGCAGCGGAACTGTGCCCTTTTCCTGTTGCTGTTTTCTTGCTGAACGTAACTCGCTACAGAAGTTATAATCTTTGGATTACATTCCAAGAGCACGTTACTGCATGCACTGCCTACGTTGCTAGAAATTTTCTATTTAGGCGCTCTTACCGGGCCTAATTGGTTTGTATCTTTTTTGAAGGAAAATCTTAGTTACACAATGACTGCACCATCTGACTATAGCTCCAGGAGCCGATCGAGCGCAGGCACTGATAGATCGTTGATCAAGTATGGATGAAGTAGTTACTGCAAAAGCTCTCAAGTCTAAACAAGGAAAGTGGGTTTGAGTGCAGAATATATGGGTTTTTAATTGTTCTACACACACAAAGTTTGACGAGTGTAGGTGGAACCTTTTTGGATCCTAGCGTCACAGTTTAGGACAAGCTTAAGAAGAGTATACAACTTCAGATTTCCTTGGGCCTAAGCTTTTCTCCCAAGAGCAGCCAGGGCCAAATTTCTGGAAAATAAAAACAACGAAACTGATATTGATAGGGCAAAGCGTTTAAACGCACTTGCAAATTACATACTGATCCTTCAAAAGCAACCAAGGATTTGTAAAAGAGTAACAAGCTAAAGCAAAGTCTCCTGTTGGCTTCACCAGCAATGATCTGAGCCTCTTAGGCAATTCCACATAGCAACACCACAAAAGGAGAAAATACTCGTACAAGTCTGTCTGCTCTTCATTTTCATCGTACCCGTCTGCTCTTCATCTTCATCTTGATCATCTATAGGACAAAGAGTCCGAGTGCGTTTGACGAGTGATTGGGTTGGGGCAGTTGAGGTAGATGCGCAGCCCGTCTGCTCTTCGTCTTCATCTTCATCTTCACCATCTGTAGGACAAAGAGACAGAGTGCGTTTGACGAGTGATTGGGTTGGGGCAGTAGAGGTGCAGCCCGTCTGCTCTCGCTCATCATACGTCACAAGGTGGACTCCCACCTCCTTTCCTTCAAAACACACTTCATCCAGAAGTACTGAAACAGTCACCTTATTACCGGCTTTTAGGTTATACCTATCACATTTCCAAAAGCTTAACCATATCATGTCTTCGCCTGATTCTGGAATGGCGTGAAAGATTGGGCTATTGCTGACTTTCATATCCTTTGTCTTGATCTCTATACAGAAATCATCAAATGAATTGTTCGAATCCCATATGAAAACTCTATCCTCAACTTCGTCCCAGGTTAGTTCATTCGTAGTATAGACACAGCACACATGCAGGCAATGGATCTTGAGATTTGGAGGCACGTCAAAAGAAACTGAAGCCCCCTTCCTCTTAATTTCGAACACGCGGGGAATTTCCCGCCCAGGGAAAAACACGCTGAATGGACAACCACGCTCATACAACCCCTGAACGTGTACCATACAAATGAAATTACTACATTTGTGTTTTCCGTGCCATTCACCCACCCACCTACACACACACACACACACACACACACAGAGAAAGAGAGAGAGAACCTGAACGGGGCCTTTCATCAGTCCGATTGCTGGCATGCTGTAGAACGTCACCTCTACGCCCAGGCTCGATTGCAAGCAATACGATTGCAAATAATTGGCCGTTTCTGCGTCCACATCTTCTAGTGGCCCCAACTTGAAATCATTTGCTATCTCAACTAATTTCAAACATCCGACTGTGCCTATTTCGCATTCTTCTCCTTTTGGTCCAAATATTCTCTCCAACGACGTGCATTCATCTACCTCCAAGCTCTGTATACTGGGTTGCATTTCAAGCGTTTGGATCTCTGTGCACCCGACTAAGGAAAGCTCAATGAGGCCAGTAAGACCTTTGAAGCAATCTGGTAGGGAAGAAATTGGATTATTGCTCAGGTTTAGCCCCTGCAGTGAAGGTAGGTTAATAGACCCGATTTTTGAGAAAGCATCATCACTCAAATTGCAATCGACAAGGCTTAATTTCTGTAAAGAACGTGGAAGGGAAAGCCACGAATGTTGTGGATTTTCTCTTGGTGCTGGCGATGTTGTTTCTTCTTCTCGAGTAGCGACAAGTTTCATTACATCGATTCCATCAGCTTGAAAATCCGTCAAAGACTCTATCATCCATATCTCCTTTGGCAAACGTTGTAGACCTGAGCAGCCCGAGATTATTAATGTTTTAAGATTTTTTAGCCTGCCAATGGTTCTTGGGAGCTTCCTTAGGCCTTCGCAACCTTTTATATTCAACACAACAAGTCTGTTCTTATCATGTCCGATGGATTCATGGACTTCAACTAAACCATAACACTCTTTAAGAATCACCTTCTCGAGATCGGGGAGTCTTGAGAAGTCGGGGGTTTCGGTAAGGTCTAGAGAATGACTAAGATTAAGAATTTTCAGAAATTTAAGAACCTGCGAAAAAAGATTAAGAAGGGCGGGGTTAACTATTTCAGTGTCTCATTGATACAAGACGAGTAGAAGCTACAACTAAAAGTATTATAGTGTAAGCAATAACTAAAAGAAAGGGAAGAACAGATACGTACCTCTGTTCCATTCCGAAATCGTGTCAACTTGCTGTTGCGCATGTCGATTACAACGAGTCTCTCCAGAGGAAAGTCCGTTGGTACAGATTTCCAAGGGAACCCCCGCCAACACAACCATCTTATCTTCTTAGGGAACTCTGTGTAGCCTCCCGTAAGTTGCACATAATTTATAAGGAGCAGTCTCAATTCGCTCATCCCTGTAAATGCACTAGTTTCCAGTTGCACCTCATTCCAGTTGCTAAAAGCTTTGCCTAAGCTATGTTGATTCTGTAAGTTGCCTTCCATATGCATGTCAAATTTTAGACCTTTAATTGCTCGTGTCCCCTATTTATAGAATGAGTATAAGTAACTGGGGGACATGTGACAGGTGAAAAAAAAAATGCAGACGACTTTTCTTACAATTTTTTCTTTCAGTACATTAAAGGAATCTTCTGCACGCCACAGCCTAGAGCGCTTCCCAAGTTCGTTAGGTTCTTTCCGGCGAATAATCTCTCTTCCCATTTGTTGAAGCAGTTGATGCATCCTCAGCTTGTTCTTGTTGTCAACTGATAAAAGACCTCGTTCCTCAAGATTTTCAATCCCGTGTATAGGGTAAAAGCCACACTCACATAGTATTGTTACCACAAGATTTCTTTCCTTTCCAACAAAGAAACAGGCAATGTCAAGGAATACATTTTTATCATTGTCGTCGTTCAGAGACTCGTAGCTAATCTCCAGTACTTTCTGAATGCCATTTAAAGGGGTAGTTTCCAATTGCTGGAATATACTTGTCCAATACTCTACCTTTTTACCGGCGAACAAACGACCCAAAAGAAATAGGGCTAGAGGTAGGCCTCCACAATAAGCTACTGCTGTATTTACGAGATCCGTGTAATTTTCTGGCGGATCTTCTTCTCCAAAAGCATGCCAACGGAAGAGCTTAAGTGATGGAGTTTCGAGTAAGGTATCAACCTCAACCATATGGATCTTATCGGGCCTATGAGCCTTAATAAATTGCTGGTTCCTAGTTGTGATGATGATTTTGCTCCCCTTACAAAACCAATTTTGCATCCCAAGTATTTTATCCACATGATCATCTTCCTCCACATCATCTAAAATGAGAAGAACTCTTTTACTGCTCATGGCTTTTCTTATTGTCCTGATTCCTTCGTCAACATTCCGAATTTTTCTCTTTTTTCCAACTAAGATCTCAGAAAGTAGTTGCTTTTGTAAACGAAGTATGCCATGGGATTCCTTAAAAGTTTGTGCGACATCAGACAGAAAACTTCCAGCGTCAAAGCTTCCGAAGTTCAAATTGAAGACAAGTTTGGCAATTGTTGTCTTTCCTATGCCACCAATTCCCCATATGGACATGATACCGACATCAGACGGCGCATTTTGCAACCACGAGCTAATGCTTTTGACTTGATAATCAACTCCAACTAGGTACAAAGGAATGCTTAAATGAGTGTGAGACAGTTTACGGTCGAGCACTTGAACGATCTTCTGGATAAACTTTCCCTCGTGCCTTAATATTGTAATCACAGCAATAAACGAATCCCAATGGGCATCTAAGAGCTTTTGAGATTAAAAACCCAGTGCATAATGTACAAATGACTAAATCCCTTTGTGTAAAAGTGCCAGAATTCCGATTTTGTGGTATGACAGACACAAAAGTCTAACATAAACAAATTAGTTAACGACAGATCAAATTTGGAAAACAAAGAAAATACTTCCATAAAATTTTCGAGCCATTGTTATAAGCATGTGATTTACTGAAGCAAGATTTAGTTTCTCAAGACTCTATAGCAATAGGATTGCTGAACTCCCTATATATAACAATCGGGTCAAGTACTTTGGACTGTAGGAGTTATGGAACTTGATGCCCTTCCTTTTGGGGAAGTTGAAGTTGCTACTACTCTTGTGCGGATTATGCCCGCGAATAAACCTTTTTTTTTTTCAGAAGTAACTTCGGATCATCTTCAGTTTTTTTGGGAATGAAAAGTAGATTTTACCTTCAAGACATCGTTTTTTCTCTTAAAGAATGCTTGAAAGCTTTCAACAAGTGGAAGGTCAAAATCATGTTAGATAGTCAAGTAGGAAAGTAAAAATTACCGATCAGCTTGGTTCTCCAAGACCATTCCTCCAAGATCAGCAGCCTGCTTTAGTGCTTCCCTCCACCCTTTCATCCTCTCCATCCACTCCTTCTCGAATCCCATTTTTCCTGCCTTGAATCTTTGTTCATGTCTAGCAAATGCTTTCTCAAAACTTCCGTTTTGATATCTAACGTCCGTGGGATTCACATGGTAGAAGACAGCAATAACCACATGCTTCAACGTCCTCCTGCGCTCCATGATCATCACAAGTTCGTCAAGGCACCATCCGGAAGACGCGTAGTTCTCTGAGAAGACGACTACTGAACATCTTGACCGTGGTATTGCTTTCCTTATTTCCAGCTCAATCTCTTCTCCCCTGTCTATCTCTTCATTATCTCTAAACGTGCAGAAACCTGCACCCGCCAAAGCTCTGTAGAGGTGATCGGTAAAGGTTAGGCGGGTGTCTATGCCTCTAAAACTCAAGAATACGTCATAACTGAAATTAGATGTTGCAGGGAAGTCTTCTTGGCCGGCTCTTACAGCAGCCATTGAGAGATCCATGCGAAACAAAGGACTAAAATGCAATGACCCTCACCAGATTTTAGCGCGGAAAGCGAATGAATTGCTTGCTAATAATTCTAACTGGTAGGATAAAATTATGCAAAGAAATAAACATAAACATGCTCGAGTGTGAACAAGGAGGATCACATACACCTTCCTCAGGCTAATTAAAAAAGAAAATATAATTAATAAAGTCAACGCAACTCCGAATTAAGAAATGGTAAAATTAGGAAGAAGTGGACTTTGGGGCTAAAAGTTGGTAGATGGAGGAAAATTTGTGTAAAGTTAAAATAACTAGGACTAGCAATTCGAATCACCAACCTATCTACTCTGGTCAAATTATGCATAAGAGCGTGGACCTGTTCGTCATAGCATAGTTCCTCCGGTATTTCTCGTCCAATCTGCAGCCTAGTAGTAGATCTCTGTCACTGATAATCATGTAGTGGAATATAAGTCATCAATGTGTTTTATTGTCAAAATTACTTAAAGGAGTGAGCGAAAGTACACTTAACAAAAGACTACGTAATCTTCTCTTCAAGTCCATCTCCTTTGCTACCAGAAGTGATAAAATAACCACTCCAAACATGAGAGATACTTTCGAGAGACTTGATCACCAAATTAAAGTAACAAAACCTCTAACAACGTGAAATTTGAAGTAATTGCACATAAAACTTCATATAGTTTGCGATTGTGTGCATAAAATACCCCAGAATTTTTTCTAGTTTTCATCAGTACCTTGATTTTTAGTTTCAATGCCAGAAGAGTATCCAAGTCTAATATTCTGCCCCCTCTTTGCATGCACACCCACCGCTATTAGTTACAGATTCTTACGATTCGCAGGCCCTAACGGAATGGAGATGAAATCGAAGTTGAATCGACAAGCTGAAGAGATGCCGCTCAATCTGATATGGCCATAGCAGATCTAATAATCACTTATTAGCTGCCTCTGTTATGGTCAAAATCCGCTCAATCTGATATGGTCAAAATCCGCTGTCCATGGTGGTTGGTAACTAACTCTTGCAGATCAATAATCCGGATAAGTTCACCGGGAGACTCTGTAGAATGGAAATCATCGGGAAAGATGGATGTCGCCTGGAAATCAATTATTGGCCGTAAATACGCTCTCACCTGTTGTTCAAGACCCAAAAAGTAAGGTTGTAAATTGTTACTTTGCGTGCATCATAAGTGTTAATAAATTGGGTCAGTGGACCAATTATCCGTCCACTAACAGATAATGTGTATTTGTTAGTTTGGATAAATACAGTTATTTAGATAATATTTATCTCTTAAGTGTTTGAGATAAATACAATCTTTATCTCCTAAGAGTTGGAGGTAAAATCAGTCTCTAATTGTATCTCTATATAAAGGCTAGAGATATCCCAATAAATTAAGTCGTCATAGCAATAATCCCTCTCTCTATAGCACTCTCTCTAGAGCAATCACCAAACTCTAGGATTTGGTTCGTGGACGAAGAATTCGACTCTAGTAGCCGTTTTCGTACCTGCGAAAAAGATCAAGCGTGTTGGAGGCTCGTAACAACAAGGATCCTACGTCGGAATTTTCGGAGACTTCGTACGGTATGTTTTCGAACCCATTACGTGTTACGTGGTAGCACAATATATGTTGTAATCGTTTCAACATTGGTATCAGAGCATGATTACTTGTTGATTCGCCTTTAACATGCTAGATTAAATAATGTGCATGTTGCGATTTTTTCCGGATACATGATGAGACCCATTACAAAAATTCGAAATTTATTGAGCATGTTTTTCTGAAAAATAATTATATGTTTTTGTTCTCCTATGGTTGAGGATGAACTCCATAAAATTTCGTGATTTTTGGATGCATGGTTTGTGAGAAATCACGATTTTATTTTTCAAGAAAACTGTGATTTTTTTGAGTTTTGGGACTCAAATTCGGAGCATGATATTCAGTTTTTATCATGATCGGTTGGTACATAATTAATCTATGTCGCATAAGCTTTCCAACGATATATCATACGCATTATTTGGCTTAAAAACGAGAGAGATATGGCCTTAAAAAGTTGGCATCGCGACATGGCGGCGCTGGAAAAATTAGGGTTTTTCTATGAAGATGAACAGTGTTACACGCGTACCACGCGCCCAAGCCGAGCCGCAGACGCGCTCCACGCCAAGAAGCGCCGCACGCGCGAGTCACGCGCCGAGTCAGCCGACCACGCGCCGCACGCTCGCAAGCCGCGCCGTGAGGAGCTGCGCAACGTGCCCACGCGCTCTCACGCTCCAGCAAGGCAGCGTCCACGAGCCCACGCGCGCGTGCTACCACGCGCCTGCTCCAAGAACCTGCTGCGCTGTCCCACGCGCACGGCGGCGCGTGGAGGCACGTGCAGACTGTTTTTGGCCGGTGTTCGTCACCGCCGGCGAGTGGAGCCTTGTCGTGCCTTCTGAAAATTTTCAATGGTGTTAAATTACCTTTATACCCTCTGTGTGTGTTCTGTTTAATTTTTAAACGACTTTTTCTATGAAAAATTAACTTTAAAATTTTGTTTTATACACACAGAATTTTTATTTAATTTCAGAGGGTATATTAGGGTTAAATTTACTGTTTGTCAATTTTTAGAATTTATCTCTCATTTTTGGTCATTTGTGAGTATTTTTGTGGTACTTTTGTGGTTCCCAAAAATACGAATAATGCGTAAATATTATTTTTTGCACTTCGTGAGTAGCAATAAATATTTTTGGAGAGTTATATGACATAGATAAATTATGTCTAATTTGTTACATGCTTGCCTTGATTTGTGTTATGGTTTAAATATACTTTTGAGGTATATTTGTTGGGTTTTTGGTAAATCCACACTTTTAAACCATTTATATTTTCAAGGCCCTTGTCGCCCGTTTTCCTTGGGAGGAGAATGTGGCCTATTCATCCATTTTATTACCCTTTAACTTCTTATTTGAGCATGCTAGTTTTAGGTTAAATGGATGGATATTAGATTGGCATTCTAAAGAAACTTATGTTTAATGTGTTTACTCTTGTTTTAAGAAAATTCTTTTGAGAATAATGTGTTGTGCGGCATCTCCATTTGTTTTATTGGAGTAGTTTGTAGTAGGATTCTCAAAGATGTTGTATTCTGCTATTTCCCTGTATATTTCCAGAAAGCCTTGTACGGGGATGTAATTTCGCACGCACATTATTCAAACCAGAATTTTCTTAGCATAAGTTATTAGAATGCCAATAGGGCTCAATGGAGTCCTTGCAAATTTAATTGCATGGTGCAATTTTATATTGTTCTAAATTATCATGTGGATGATTTATTATATTGTGGCTTATATGATGATGAAATTTATTGCGAAAAATTACTTGAAAAATATTTTTCCCAACTCACATACATGGGAGATGATTACGAGCTTAGCAAATTTTCGATTTCATGATGTGAGGAAGGATTATGTTTTTCATTTGAATTTTTTGAAATAAATAGAAGGATGTATAATTAATGTCTTTTCCTTGCGCAATCTAATGTAGTGAATATAATGGCCACCAAGAATGTCATAGCTGATCTCGTTAAGGGTGAGAAACTTAACGGAGATAATTATGACGTTTGGCACAAAAAGATGAAATTCATGCTGAACGAACAAGAGCTCGAGGAGCACTTGACCAAGGAGTTGGA
>JAVXUP010003001.1:0-92970 GCA_033070095.1 Escallonia herrerae | reverse complement strand
AGACAATGAAGGCAGATACGGTAGTGACCAGTGGGTGATGGTGACAGTAAAGATGGCAGTAATGGTGCATCAACCAATGACCAATCATTCTAGCAGTAACGATGGAAGCTGTGGTTGTGGTTAATAGTGTGGTAGCTTTTTAGCAATAATATGGTGACAGCGTTGGTGGCCATAATAATTCTAAGATGGTGGTAGTGGTGGCGACTCGAGAGGCAATGTCAGCAATGATGACCGGTATTTTAAAGGAAATAGTAAGACTAATGTGATGGTAGCGTAGCAGCTAGAAATTAATCATGATCGAAATAGAATCAAAGAACCTAATTGAACAATGATTTTTCTAGATACAATTTCTTAACTTAACTTGAAATCCATATTAATCATATCCTCTAATTTGAAACTCTTAAAGTTTTCACTATAAGGGCTTTTCTCTTTATCATGTTTTTGTATCCATGTACAATAATCAAGAAGTGCCCTTTGGTCCAAACCCAAATGACAACGGTTTGAACAATCTTTAATGACAACTTTTACTAATCATGTATGAATAACCTTAATAATGATGAACACTGGTAAAATTACACATTATAAATCAAACAAAGAAACTCATATAATAAAGCACTTCTAAAGAGACAAGGCGACGATTTTAATAAATAAGAAAACGAAGGAGGACATGAATTACTAGCAATCAACATCTTGGCAAAATTTATGATACATTTTTTTTTCTGTCAAAAGCGCTTTTAGACTATAGATTGGTAATTCTGAAATTCACGCTAAAAATGTTCTTTATTTTTTAAACAGTTATGGTCAATGAGATTGTCAATTTAAGCACCGCGATAATTTCTTATGTAATGAACTCATGGACTTGGGTATTATTTATTATTTATTTTTTATGGAACTTATGTTCTATTTCATCATGCTAAAGTATATAATTTCCCATAGAACCAAATTGCGTACTATCCCGTGCATTTGCACGAGTATATCAGCTAGTCTCGTAAATAGACTGAACAAATCATAGGTGGTACGCGTCTTTGCTGCGGCCATCTTAATGTCTTTGAATTTTTCTTAAGCAATCTCGTAAGATTTTCTCTCTTCCTGATAGAGACTCTGAGAAGGCCGGATAGAGCAGAAAACAGCAGATTGCTAGTCTGTGATGCCTGTAACCTTTTTGTGAGGTGGTGATGTCGAGGAAGATGTTTGTAGCCAGCAGAATATGGTTGTTGCATACTTCTCTCATGCTTCTCTACATCTTTTGTGTAGCTAAGCTTTGCATTGGATTGGACAGAATACCATTAGGCCATTCCCTCTCCACAAGCCAGACTTTAATCTCTGGAGGAGGAAAGTTTGAGCTGGGTTTCTTTACTCGAAGTTCAGTTCAATTTTACATAGGCATATGGTACAAAAACATCCCAGTTCGGACCATAGTTTGGGTAGCGAATAGAGATAGGCCTATCTCCGTCGGTTCTTACAATCTCTCCCAGTTAGTACTATCTGAAGATGGAAACTTAACCCTCTTCGATGGTTTTAAAAGGCCAATTTGGTCCACAAATTCTACTGTTCGGTTCTTGTATGCTGCCACCGTAGGCGCAGTAGTACTTCTTGACACGGGAAACCTTGTTCTAGGCGATGAATTCAATGTTGTGTGGCAGAGTTTTGATCACCCGACGGACACTTTTCTGCCTGGCGGGAAGCTTGGATTGGATGAAACCACAAACAGAAGCCAGGTCCTCACTTCATGGAGAAGCTCCGATGACCCATCTTCAGGGAATTTTTCATTTGGGATAGACCCAAGTGGCAGCGCGGAATTTATTATATGGAGGAACCGCTCAGAGAGATACTGGGAAAGTGGAGCTTGGAATGGGGAGAAATTCTCTTCTGTTCCTGAAATGACTTTAAACTATATTTAAAACTACAGCTATGTCTCGAATGAGAAAACCAATTACTTCACGTACGATCTTTACAACAAGTCTATCACATCTAGATTTGTCTTGGATACTTCGGGCCAGGTTCGTCAGTTGACATGGTTGCATCATTCCCGAAAGTGGGATTTGTTTTGGGCGCGACCAAGATCATATTGTTCTCTTGATTCCTGTGGGGCGTATGCATTATGCAACGAGTCCGCCCCTTCCATCTGTACCTGTTTGCCAGGTTTCCAACCGAGTTCACCAAAAGACTGGGACTTACTAGACTTTTCTAGTGGGTGTTCGAGAAGAAACCATCTGACATGTAACAACGAAAAAGAAGGATTTCTGAAGGTAAATGTTGGTGGCTGATTTTCAGCATGTGGGGGGTGTTTTGACAGCCAGAAGAAGTGGTTTTAGGGAGTTCACTGTAGACCTACGAAATTGAGTAGAAACAGAGAGATGAAACAGAGAGCTGGGTTTTACAAAAATCTGGTGTATTCCCACACCTTCTCTTGCAAACTTACACCATATTTATATGCAAAATACATCCATGTGATGATTGACAAGTGGCTAACTAGAGTTACATAACTTAACTTAATATGAACTAGAGTTAACCAACATAAACAGCAGTAAAAGAAAGAACATAACAGCAACTAAGCATTAGTCCTAACATTCTCCCCCTTAATGTCTTGTTGCTGAACTCCCAAAGCTTGTCTCAATTCTTCAAACCTTTCTCTTGGTAGAGCTTTCGTAAAGATGTCTGCCACTTGTTCTTCTGACCTGCAAAATTCAAGTTCAATTTTCCCATCTTCAATAGCTTCACGGATGAAATGATACTTGAGTGCAATGTGTCTAGTCCTGCTGTGAAAGACCGGATTCTTGGCCATTGCGATGGCTGATTTGTTGTCACAAAACAACTCAGTTTTCCTTTCTTGCTTTTGGCCAAAGTCATGAAAAATTCTTCTAAGCCAAATGGCTTGAAAGGTTGCAATTGCAGCTGAGACATACTCAGCTTCAGCTGAAGATTGAGCAACACTTTGTTGCTTCTTTGAAAGCCAAGAGAATACTCCACTTCCAAGAGTAAAACAATAACCTGAAGTACTCTTCATATCATCATTGCATCCTCCAAAATCACTGTCACAAAAACCTGTCAGCTTCACTTCTTTACTTCTTCCATTCATGATACCATAATCAATGGTACCTTGGATGTATCTGAGGACTCTCTTTGCTGCTCCAAGATGAAAATGGCTTGGTGCTTGCATAAATCTGGATAGGAGACTTGCTGCAAACATAATATCTGGTCTTGTTGCAGTAAGATATAACAAGTTTCCCACCATGCTTCTATAAAAGGTTGCATCTACCTTGCTTCTACCATCTTCTCTCTTTAATTTCTCCCCCACAATGAGTGGTGTAGCTTTAGGATTGCAGCCATACATTCTGAATTTTTTCAGCACCTTTTCAGCATAATTCTTTTGACAAATAAAGACACCTCCATCATCTTGATGAATCTCCATGCCAAGAAAATGTTTGAGCAGCCCCATATCATTCATTTCATACTTATTCATCATCTCCTTTCTAAAATCTTTGATCATCTTTTCACTATTGCCCGTAAAGAGCAAATTATCAACATAAAGAGCAACAATGAGAATATCTTTCTCACCTTGATGTTTCACATACAAGGTAGGCTCACTTTCACTTTTCTTGAACCCTTTCTTAGTGAAATAATCATTTATTTGGCTATACCATGCTCTAGGTGCTTGTTTCAGCCCATATAATGCTTTGTGCAACTTGTACACTTTTTCTTCATCTCCTTTAATCACAAATCCTTGAGGTTGATCTACATAGACTTCTTCTTTCAACTCTCCATTTAGAAATGCAGATTTGACATCAAGTTGATATAATAACCACCCTTTGCTTGCTGCAAGTGCAATCAAGGCTCTAACGGTATCAAGTCTTGCTACCGGAGCAAACGTTTTATGAAAATCAAAGCCGGGCTGTTGTGCATAGCCCTTTGCAACAAGCCTTGCCTTCTTTCTTTGAATTGAACCATTGGGGTTGTGTTTCACCTTGAAAATCCATTTCACACCAACAACTTCTTTATCTTTTGGCTTTTCAACCAACTCCCATGTTCTGTTCTTCTCAATAACTTTGATTTCTTCTTGCATAGCTGTCCTCCAATCTTCCTCTTTTATTGCTTCATCAAAGCTTTCCGGTTCAGTAACACATAAGTTACAACTTTGATATACATCACTCAAACTTCTCGTTCTTCTTGGAGTTGAGCTTGTTGATGATGAATCTGTCCTTGGTTTATTTGGAGGTGAATCTTCATCATTTTCATCTTCTTCAGTTGAGTTTTCTTGAAGGACATCCAATGGAACTCCTTGTTTCTCAACTTTGTTGTCCTCCCAATTCCACACAGCATTTTCATCAAATAGCACATCACGGCTAATGATGATTTTATTACTTTGCAAGTTTTACAGCCTATAGCCTTTTGACATTGTGCTATAGCCAACAAATATGCACCTTTCACTTGCTTCATCTAGCTTACTTCTTTTCTCTTTTGGCACTTGAGAATAACAAATGCTTCCAAACACTTTAAAGTGTCTAACGGATGGTCTTCTTCCACTCCATGCTTGAAATGGAGTTTGATTGAACATGGCTTTGGTTGGTGATCTATTAATCAAATATATAGCTGTATGCACAGCTTCAGCCCAAAATGATCTAGGAATATCTTTGTCATGTAACATTGATTTTGCCATCTCCATAACCGTTTGATTTTTCCTTTCGGATACACCATTTTGCTGTGGAGTGTAGCCAACGGTGAGTTGTCTTTCCACTCCTTCATCTTCACAAAATTTGTGAAACTCATTTGAAGTGTACTCCTTTCCTCTGTCACTTCTCAAGACTTTAATGAAAACAACCACTTTGTTTTTCAACAAGGCATTTAAACTTTTTAAACACACCAAAAACTTCAGATTTTTGCCTCATGAAGTATACCCATGTCATACGAGTGTAATCATCAATGAAAAGAATAAAGTACCTGTTTTCAGCATTAGAAAGAGTTTGCATAGGTCCACAAACATCCGTATGGACTATCTCAAGCTTCTCTTTTGCTCTCCATGCTACTCCTTTTGGAAATGGTTGTCTATGGTGCTTGCCAAAAGCACATCCTTCACAAACTTCATGTTTTTCTTCTATGGTGGGGAGGCCTTGTACCATGTTTTCTTTATGCAGCAATTTTAGATTTTTGAAATTTATGTGACCAAACCTTCGATACCACAACCATGAATCTTCAACAATTGAAGCTTTCATTGCAACTCCACTTGTATATCTGAAATTTATCGGAAAGCTTCTATTTTTCTCGATCTTTATCTTTGTTACAACATCTTTACTCCCTTTTTTGTCATAAATTATGCAGCACTTGTCTTGGAATTGAAGTGTGTAATCATTCTCCAAAAGCTGTCCAAGACTAAGTAGGTTGTGCTCCAAATCTGGAACCAAAAGAACATCACGTATAAATCTGGTCCCCTGCTTTGTTTGAACACCAATCGAGCCTTTGCCTTGTGCTTGAACTATAGTACCATTCCCAAGCTTCACTTTGGTGTTGACGGTGCTGTCCATGTCAAGAAAAAGGCTTTTTTCTCTTGCCATATGGTTGCTACAACCACTGTCTAAGAACCACATCTCATCATTTTTCTCTGTTGCACTTTGACATGCATAGAATAAGCTTGCTTCACTCCCTTTCTCTTCTGTGAAGCTTGCTTGTTGATGCAATTTCACTCTACAATCTTTTTGCACACGGCCAAACTTCTTGCATCTATGACATTGAGGTTGTCCCTTCAACCAACAATCTTTTTCATCATGACTCATCTTTTTACAAACACCATAAGGTTTGGAATTATTCTCAGAATTATAACTTTTACCAAAGTTGCCTCTACCTCTTCCTCTATTTCTACCTCTTCCTCTTCCATATCTTCCACCTCGACTTGATTCTCCCTTAGGTTGATCAAAGTTCTGTGGCTTTCTTTCTTGGCTCTTGCTGCCAACATTGAGCTTAGATTGGAAAGCACTCTCTACAGCTTTTTCAGTATGTCTTGCCATTCTTTGCTCATAGGATTTCAGAGAGGCCATCACTTCTTGAACACTTAAGGTTGAGAGGTCTTTAGTTTCTTCAATTACAGCTATAATAGGATCAAATTTCTCCGGCAAACTAATCAAAGTCTTCTCAACAATTCTTCGATCACTAATATCTTCATCATGAGTTGTCATTTGATTTATCAATTCAAGAAATCTGCTGGAATAATCCTTCAAACTTTCATCCTCTTTCATTTTCATGTTCTCTAAATCCTTTCTAAGAGATTGAAGTTTGATAGCTCTCACCTTATGATCACCTTGGAACTCATTTCTTAGAGTTTCCCATGCTTCTTTTGCACTTTCAACTCTCATGATTCTTGGAAAAATTGGATCTGTAACATTCCTTTGAATGAGTGAAAGAGCACTTGCATCTTTCTGTCTCTTTTCATCTAGTTTCTTTTTCTGATTTTCAGTCATACCCTCTGTTGTATTAGGTTCATAAACCCTTCTACTACTGATTCCCAAAGGCCAAGTGATTTAAAGATTGTCTTCATTTTTACAAACCAGAAATCATAGTTTTCACCATCAAAAGGTAGAATACTTACTTGCTGGTTTGAAGAACCAATGTTGGCCATGATATCTTGGATGAGATTTCACTCCTTTGCTGTATTTTCTTCCAATCCCAGACCTTCTTAATCAGCACAGCCCTGATACCATTCGTTGGTGGCTGATTTTCAGCCTGTGGGGGGTGTTTTGACAGCAAGAAGAAGTGGTTTTAGGGGGTTCACTGTAGACCTACAAAATTGAGTAGAAACAGAGAGATGAAACAGAGAGCTGGGTTTTACAAAAATCTGGTGTATTCCCACACCTTCTCTTGCAAACTTACACCATATTTATATGCAAAATACATCCATGTGATGATTGACAAGTGGCTAACTAGAGTTACATAACTTAACTTAATATGAACTAGAGTTAACCAACATAAACAGCAGTAAAAGAAAGAACAGAACAGCAACTAAGCATTAGTCCTAACAGTAAAGCAAGTGGGTTTGCCTCCATATGCACAATTATTGACAGTCGCGAGGGCTGACATATGTGAACATGCATGCCTGGTCAACTGCTCATGCAAGGCTTATGCTTACAATAGTAATGGGGATTGTATCTTATGGACTGGAGATCTGCTCGGAACAAAACAACTTGCTGAATTTGGACAAGATCTTTCCCTTAAACTTAATGCTTTTGAGCTACCTATTCCAAACAAAGGTAGCAATATTTTTGGTTCTTATACCTGGGATGTATGATGCCACTTCCATTACTAAGCTTCAGTTTTTTTCCTGGTGATTCAGGAAGCAAAAGAAGCTTATACGTTGCTCTGGCGGTATCCATTTTCCTTCTCGTATGTGGTTCTTTCTTGTGTTACCTCCGGATACGAAAGCTCTTCCAAAAAGGTAAAAAAATTGATTGCTTTTCCTTTGATTTTTCACTTGATGCTACCCTTGGATACATTTCACTAATCTTACAGAAACGAAGCATACTTCTTGAGTGACTAGTCTCTGCATTTCTATTCTAGCAGAGGCTAAGGAAACATATCAGAACTTGTTGTTGCTTAATCTGGATACAAGCAAAGTGAACAAAAATGGTGTTGGCGTAGGAAACATGGAAGAAGGAGAAAACAAGGTCGTCGAGTTGCCAATGTTCAGTTTTTCAAGCATATGTGCCGCTACTGACAACTTCTCTGCTGCAAATAAGCTAGGAGAGGGCGGTTTTGGGCCTGTTTACAAGGTAATATTCATCAATAGAATAAGGTTTCCAATTTAAACAGCAGTCCATATTAACAGGTCACAAATGTTATCTGATCAATGAAATTTCAGGGCAACTTAGCTGATGGGCAGTCAGTAGCAGTGAAACGGCTTTCAAAAGTGTCTGGACAAGGATTGGAAGAGTTGAAAAATGAAACAATACTAATTGCCAAACTCCAACACACGAATCTTGTTAGGCTATTGGGGTGCTGCATTGAGCAAGATGAAAAGATATTAATTTACGAGTACATGCCAAACAAAAGCTTGGATTCTTTTCTATTTGGTAGCGATTACCCTATTGTTTGTTTGATTGCCTATTCCTGCTTGAAATTATGTATTCTAATATTGATTGGCATGAAGTAGATTCCATGAAACAAAAGCTATTGGATTGGAGAACACGTGTTTGCATTATTGAAGGAATTGCTCAGGGACTCCTATATCTCCATCATTACTCCAGGCTACGAATAATTCATAGAGATCTGAAGGCTAGTAACATCTTGTTGGATGCTGAGATGAACCCCAAAATTTCTGATTTTGGCATGGCAAGAATCTTTGGAGGAAATCAGTTGCAAGCAAATACAAATCGGATAGTTGGGACTTAGTGCGTGAGATGAACCTTCAATTATTCATTACTTATACCACACACGAATATACCAGCGTGGTGGCTTAGAAATTGCAATTACTTGTCCATCTAACATCCTTGTTATGAGAAAATGCAGTGGCTATATGTCCCCTGAGTATGCTACGAAAGGACTTTTCTCGATAAAGTTGGATGTTTTCGCTCTCGGGGTTCTGCTACTAGAGATCGTGAGCGGGAAAAAAAGTTCTGGCTTCCATGAGTCGGACTATCAAAGTCTTCTTGGATACGTGAGTTCCGAGTTTCATGAACCGTCATTCAAATCCTTAGTCATTCTTAATGGTTTTTGTACACCCGTACTACGTGTAAGCATGCATGTTCTTTAACCTCTCAGGCGTGGGAGTTATGGGAAAACGACAGGGTGCTCGAGCTGATCGATCCGACTCTAGATATCTCTTCTTCCTCATGTGTGCCAGTGAACTACGTTGCTATCGGGCTATTGTGCGTTCAAGAAGTTCCATCTGATAGACCTTGTATGTCAGAAGTTGTTGCGATGCTTAGCAATGAACACAAAACATTATTTTCTCCAAAACGACCTGCTTTTACACCTGGGAGAACCCCCTTGCTTGCAACCTCGGGTAGAGGGCAGGCCGAAATGTGTTCTGTAAACAATCTAACGGCATCAGTGCTCGAGGCTTGTTGAGATCGGACATATTTGCTTTCTTGTACTACATGAACTCAAAGCCACCTGTGTGCAACCTCTCAAAGGATATCTTGGGCCTAATATGCCCTTGGCTAGCCTGAAAACAGGCTTCTTGCAAGTATCTCACTATACCAAGAATTACCACATTCCTGCAGCATAGTATACGCTATGGTTCTCTTATATTTGTACGAGAAAGAGTCATGAAAGAAATCACAACCTCAGTCCCAAAAGTTGAATCTCAAGTATTGTGACAATGGCACTTTATATCCGTGGTCAGGTCAATCGTACTAGTTTTTTCCTCCATCAATAGCAGTATATCTTCAGTATAGGATAGTTTGTCCGATCTTTAATGCGGTGATAGGTAAGAGCATGAGTTTACCAACAGAACCCAAGTATAATCATGATGGGTTTTGAGGACGTTTACTTCATTGAAACTTTTGATTCTTTTCGTACTTAATATAGTGCTTGTGTTCATTTCTAAGTTCTTCTTCCTTATTTTAGAAATAAGACGCCATTTACATCCGTTTCGAACCTTTTGGGATGATGGTTCGAGCAAGATCCAACATGTTTACATGTTTTCCGGGGCCAACATTGCTCGGACAACTTCTCATCAGGCCAGAACCAGACTGTAATCTCTGAAGGAAGATCTCTCCAAACCAGTTGGGTTAGCAAGTAGAGATATTGGCAAAACAGAAGCCGTGAGGGATCAAATATTATGCAGTTCCCCAATATACAATTTAGGGGAAGTTCTAGCTAGCAAATTTTACCTGACATCAGGCATGGTAACTGTCACCTCATTTACAGAACAACTAGTTCCTGTGGTCATCAAGTCCAGGTTACTGTCGCTCCTCTGAATGGCAAACATTGGCTGCCTTTTCAACGGAAGATTTGTTTCATTGCTTAGCATGAAGACAACCGATGACATGGTCGGTCTGTTGGCTGCATTGTCTTGCACACACATCAATCCGACCTGAATGCACCGTAAAACATCATGGGCCAGCCATGATTCACCCATCGACGCGTCTACTATCTCTAAGGCTTTTCCGTCGCTCCACAATTTCCATGCCTGAAATACTATCTCATGTCGTCATGAATAACTGGTATATATAATTGGAAGAACAAGAATTATAGGAATTCCAACTTACATGTCTTATCAAATTTGAGGTGGGATCATCCTGAAAAAAACCTATGTTCTTTCTGCCACTGATAATCTCAAGCAGTAAGACTCTGAAGCTAAAAACATAGTATTTTTATTTAACTTGTGCATGACATTTGTTATGAGTTGTCAAGATTCTAAAGTTAAGCACGTATTTAACGTGTGCATAATCCCGGTTGATACTTGGTGCCCATGGAGGCGAAACTAAATTTTGGGCGGACTTGTTGGGCAGCAGTAGTAGTAGTTCACTTTGTGATGAGTTGTGTCCGTGAGCATTTATGAGTTTGAAAAGCCAGTTTTCAGTGTACGATTCTTGTCCCTAAATTTGATTTTTGTCCCAAATATTTGGCTATTTGTTCTCGGAAATAAAGAATTTCAATGCAAACGGTGATAGCCATACATGACGCAGCTACCTTGAAGCTTTTTTTGGGATTTACTTGGTGAGTGAAAGAACTCTAACAGTTTCAAAATGTTCTCCCCGACTCTTATGTTAACATTTTAAAAGATAAAAAGCGAAATTGTTATCCACCTAACAAGCTAGTCTACTTGTACTTGGATAGAATTCACTTTAGACTTGAAGAGAATTCTGCATTAATAATCGTAATTTAGCACCACCTTTTATTATGTCAAATATCAACTAGGTGTGGCTAAATTCGATAACAAACATATGGCTTCTAAAAACAATGGTGCTTGGTAAGGCGGTAACTTTCGATCCATAACTGCGATCAACTGTAATAACTCGTACCCTTTAAGCCCCGGCAAACACCACAGTGCTCTGCATCCTCTGGACGTTTAATGCCAGGAAATTGCAGAACAAACGCCATTATTGGTCCTGAATCAGCCAATGTAGAGGCTTGAGGTTGTGTGACGAATCAATTCAGCACATAAAGGAGTTGTAAATTTGCCTACGGAGGTTGGATATACACTTGTGTCTCAGTCATGTTCTTGTCATTCTAGAGGATATGTATATTTGTGGCTTGCATGCTGCGTGGTACAGAGAGGTCACAGGTACTAAATTACTTTTGCATTGATTGTGTTATGCCATGAGAAAGTGCGTGCTTTTTGACCAGGTGCTACAAACTGGAATATAATTTGCTCTTTTTTTTTTTTTTGGGTCCAATGTTGGCCTAGAAGCTACTAGTTCTTTCTGGTTAATTATTTGATTTTTTTTAATCTCCTTGATAAGGCTCATAGAATTTCTCTAATGTAAATTAGAAATTGATCCAGTGTCCATTCGACTAATGTGCAATAAGTCTGCTATTAATTTATCAATGTCGTTCTTTACCTACTCTGTGGTAATCTTTTGGTCCTTTTCGTCAATTTTGATTGAAGCGGTCAAAATGAAGGGTGATTCTCAATGTACTTGCTTGTGGTTTTTTTTTTTCCAAGTTCAAGGTACCAAAAAAGGCATTAATGGCGATGGATGGAAGTGGGGGTGTTGCCCGATGATGTGTTGCATTCACCGGAAAGGAGAGAGGAGGAAAAGAAACTGGCTTCGTTCTACATTTGAGGTTGGGATAATAAAGGGATGCATGTTAGCAAGGACGTAACTTGAAAAAACATCTTAAATCAAGAGTGTACTATATTGTGCAATTCAACTATGAGCAACAAATTTTAAGACGGAGAGTACTTTACAATTTCTAACTCATCTATATATATATATAAAAAACTGAAACTTTCGCTTAAAATTGTGACACGTAGGATTTTTAGAGCTTTATCTTTGTGCCATGTAGGATTTTTTAGGAACATTCTTCTTCTGCCACATAAGCTTTAACTTTGCATGTGGTAGTCCCCCAACTTAATTGGTCTATTTATTTAGAGTCCAACTCTTTTGAATTAGATATATATAAAAAATAAGAATCCTATTTGTTTTGGTATTCTTTTCTTTTCTATTCTTATTTAACTTTTTACTATAATTTATTATTAAAAATTCGTAGGTATAATTTATGTAATATTTTAAAACTTTATAAAACTAATAAACTAATTATACACCTTCTAAAACTCTACCTAATCAATATACTTATACATTAGACCTTAATTTTGATTATTAAAACCTCAAAAGCACTTAAAAATAATAATATCAAATTTCAAAAATATAAAATACAAAAATCATACCCTACTTACTAATTCTTTAGTTTGATAATTGGCCCGACTTTTCTATTTAGCTCTTTACTATAATCTATTATTAAAAATTCGTAGGTATAATTTATACAATATTTTTAAACTTTATAAAACTAAGAAACTAATTATTCACTTTCTAAAACTCTACCTACTTCAACTTTGGATGTGGTAGTCCCTTACTTAGTTGGTCTCTTTATTTAGAGTCCAAGATTCAAGAATCCTATTTGTTTTGGTATTCTTTTCTTTTTTTTACTGTATTTAACTCTTTAATTTAATTTATTATTAAAAAATTCGTAGGTATAATTTATGCAATATTTTAAACTTTATTAAACTAAGAAACTATATATAAACCTTCTAAAACTCTACCTAATCAGTATACTTATACATTAGGCCTTAATTTTGATTATTAAAATCTCAAAAGTACTTTAAAATAATAATATAAAATATCATAAATGTAAAATATGAAAATTATACCTTACTTACTAATGCTTTAGTACGATCATTGGCTCGACTTTTGTAAATCTTATAAAATTAAAAAAATCAAATCTACTTCTTTTAAAGCTCTACATAATCCAAAAAGCCTTCATTTTGGACTATTAACTTTTTAAAAACACTTAAAACAAATAAAATAAAATCTTGCAAATATAAATAAAATCTCGCAAATGTAAATAACAAAAATCATGTATGAAATTAATGATTAATCTTTACAAATAAAAGGTAAGCTTTTCATAGCGTATATTTTTTTTTACCTCAATCTTTTACTTATGCAAAACATCATCCTATTTGTTTTGGTATTTTTTTTTCTTTTTAAAAAAATCTTATTTCTCCATAAGCTTTATTGTAACTTTTGTATTTTTGTACCAATTTTCTTAAAATCTAAGATGTTACGCACAATATGAACAAAATATTTAGAACAAATTATATTGGATCTCCAAGAAAAATTAAAATCGATTGAAGAATAATTTGTGACAAGTTGAGAATAAGTTTGTAGAATAAAAGAGATGAAAAGATAAATTAGTTATAAGAATCTTTTACCCTTCATAAACAACTACAAAAAGACCTTAAACAACTTTATAAAACTAAGAAACTAATTATACACTTTCTAAAACTCTACCTAATCAATATACTTATACATTAGACCTTAATTTTGATTATTAAAACCTCAAAAGTACTTTAAAATAATAATATCAAATTTTAAAAATATAAAATATAAAAATCATACTCTACTTACTAATTCTTTAGTTTGATAATTGGCCCGACTTTTCTATATAGCTATTTACTATAATTTATTATTAAAAATTCGTAGGTATAATTTATACAATATTTTTAAACTTTATAAAACTAAGAAACTAATTCTTCACCTTCTAAAACTCTACCTACTTCAACTTTGGACGTGGTAGTCCCTTAACTTAGTTGGTCTCTTTATTTAGAGTCCAAGATTCAAGAATTCTATTTGTTTTGGTATTCTTTTTTTTTATTCTATTTAACTCTTTACTTTAATTTATTATTAAAAAATGCGTAGGTATAATTTATGCAATATTTTAAACTTTATTAAACTAAGAAACTATATGTAAACCTTCTAAAACTCTACCTAATCAGTATACTTATACATTAGGCCTTAATTTTGATTATTAAAATCTCAAAAGTACTTTAAAATAATAATATAAAATATCAAAAATATAAAATACAAAAATTATACCCTACTTACTAATGCTTTAGTACGATCATTGGCTCGACTTTTGTAAATCTTATAAAATTAAAAAATTAAATCTACTTCTTTTAAAGCTCTACATAATCTAAAAAGCCTTAATTTTGGACTATTAACTTCTTAAAAACACTTAAAACAAATAAAATAAAATCTTGCAAATATAAATAAAATCTCGCAAATGTAAATAACAAAAATCATGTATGAAATTAATGATTAATCTTTACAAATAAAAGGTAAGCTTTTTATAGCGTATATATTTTTTTTACCTCAATCTTTTACTTATGCAAAACATCATCCTATTTGTTTTGGTATTTTTTTTCTTTTCAAAGAAATCTTATTTCTCCATAAGCTTTATTGTAACTTTGTATTTTTGCACCAATTTTCTTAAAATCTAAGATGTTACACACAATATAAACAAAATATTTAGAACAAATTATATTGGATCTCCAAGAAAAATTAAAATCGATTGAAGAAATTTGTGACAAGTTGAGAATAAGTTTGTAGAATAAAAGAGACGAAAAGATAAATTGGTCATAAGAATCTTTTACCCTTCATAAATAACTACAAAAAAGAAAGAAGCCTGGGTGGTCCTAGGTGGTAATGGTATAACTGAAATGTCGGTGCTAGATGTGAAAGTGGGAAAGTGGTAATATATGCAATTATGCGAGTGATCAGCCACACTAATTACGATAGTAATAATTGTCGTTGTAGAATTGGAGAGTTGGTAGTGAGATTTGAATTATGTAGTGACAGCATGTGGCTATAGCGGTCTTGGCGTATAGTATGCTGATGCTTGTGGTGGTGATAGTCATAACTAAACGGTGGTAGTGCAAGAGGTGATGGTTGGTGTTAGAGTTGTTGTAGTGGTAGTACTAAGGTGTTTCGAGATAATATTAATTTACATTACAATACTGATTGATAAGTTATGATCTAAACTGAATTGAACAAGTGATGAACTTAAAAAAGTTAACGATAGAAACATGAAAGTGCACTGACGAGCAAAAGTTATGATATGATGAAGGTAACTGTATTTGTAGTGGCAATGATAGCGCTAATTAAGGTATTTAGAAGTACTGTTAGTGTAGTATTCATAGACGGGCCAAGAATCCTATGCAGACAAGCGATGAATTAAAATAAAAACATAATGACTTTAGGTTAGTTCTACCAGCAACTCTTGAAAGTGCAAAAACTATATCCAGGACTAGAAGTAATAAATTTTTTTTTCTCTAAAATGACTTTTATCTTTCGATTTTGATTTTGGTCCCACATTTTGATTCCTTAAAGTTTTGTTAATTTGGTAAGATGATATTTTTGTGGTTAACCACTTTTTAGCCCATGGCTACACTAATATAATATTCTAATAATATTTTCATGAAGTCATGTTAGCAACATTTTAAATTTTATGTATAGATAGAAACACTTTCAATGCTATTTTTCCTTTTCATTATGCACGAGACAAATAACATACATAAAGAGTTTCTCATGAAGAAAGAAGGTGAGTGAATTTGACATTTATGCTTATAGAAAGACTGAAGTGCATATACATCACCAGTAAATAAGTTATAACACTCTTTACTAGATTAAACTCACAATAAATCGGAAGTAATGGTACAAATAACTGTTTTTTTAATCATATTGGTTCCGGATATATCATTGATACATACTAACGATTATATCTAAAAAGCTCCAAATAGTAAACTAAAAAGTTTAAATTCAGTTAAATCGTAGTACGAGATTGTTGTCATATGTCGTCGCGAAACGTTAATGAAAAGGCATCCTAAGTCTATAAGACTTTTAAATGTAACGTTCACATTTTATTAAACTCACAATAAACCAAAAGTAATGGTATGAATAACTGACTTTTTTTAATCATATTGGTTCCGGATATATCATTGATACATACTAACGATTATATTTACAAAGCTCCAAATATTAAACTAAAAAGTTTAAATTCAATTAAATAGTAGTACGAGATTATTATCATATGTCGTCGCGAACGTTAATGAAAAAGTATCCTAAGTCTATAAGACTTTTAATTGTAACGTTCACATCTTATTTGTGAGTAAAAACTGATTATATTAAATTCTGCATTCTACATTTGTTACTAAGGTATGCTTTTATAATGCCAATTTTTTAAAAGTTCGATTCAAAGGCAATCTTCTATATAGTAAATTTTCTTTCCTTTAATTCAAATAATAACAGTTATAAACAATCTATAAAAACACATTATAAAAAATACTTTTAGAAAGTTAGAAAAATTAACAGTTGTAAAATATCTATAGAAATAAATATTAGACAATATTTAAAAAATTAAAAAACGTCCCGTGCGTTGCACGGTCCCTTAGCTAGTACCATAAATTGAACATGAGGGCAAGCCTCGGTGCAATGCTAAGGTTGCATCGTAGCTAGTTTACCTGTTTGGAACACGTAAACTTTATCAGATTGTTCCAGACTTACATTTGTAAGTTGCTTTATCAAACTTCCGGCCTTTGTTCCCCAAACTTCACAGCTGGAGTTTTACCACATTGAGCTCCCCAATCTTTTGATTTGGTTACTGTCCATGCTCTGCTTTTTTAAAGGGCTTCCTTTCTTGCATGCACCTTTCATTCTTACTGGGAACAATGCCACAAGCTTGTGTAGCAGATCAAACAATTTCTTCATGTAAAATGCTACATACCATTTTACCTGATAGGTGAATCCTACAGCCAAAGTACCTCTGGCCAAAACATGTGAACGTGATATTACAAATAGCAGCATTGCTTGGCATAAATCACATCATTTTAATGTTCATTCTTCCTCAGTTCTGTGTATTAAATCCAAAATGTAAATACATTACAAGAAGCTGCCTTCCTAGGCGAGGGAACAACTGCCAGAGATGAACAACCCTCAAGTGGCGCTGAGAACCATGTATGTATACAGTCAGTCAGTGTTGAAGTTCAGGTAATGCCTAGTCACTGCTGTAATCTCTAGTAAAGTCTCTAAGAAAAGAACTATAAGAATAACCTTCTTCAAGATTGTATGATTCCTCGTATGTACTGTATGTTGAACACTTCATTCACTAGCATTGGCAACTCTATCGAGCATCAAGCATAGTAAATGTCACCTCATTTACAGAAGACTTTGTCCCTGTAGACACTGAGTCCACGTTACTACGGTTGCTCTGGCCGGTTTTGACAGCAAAAACTGGCTGCTTTGGCAAGGGAAGAACTTTTTTGTTGCATAACATGAAAACAATGGATACCATGGTTGGTCTGTCTATTGCTTGATCTTGCACGCATAAGAGGCCGACTTGGATGCATCGCATGACCTCGTCAGCAGGATATGCATCACCCATTGATGAGTCCACTAGCTCTAAGGCTCTATTGCTATTCCATAAATCCCAGGCCTGGAACAGTTCATGAATAATGTTAACGGACTAAAAAAAAACAGTAAGAGATTGGATGATCATTGGGAAAATCAACTTACATATCTCATCAGGTTTGAGTCTGGATCTTGCCGAAAAAAGCCAATGTTCTTTCTGCCACTGATGACCTCGAGCAGTAGCACGCCAAAACTGAAGACGTCGGACTTCTCTGAGAATAGGCCATCTAGAGCGTACTCTGGTGACATATAACCACTGCATCAAAAAGAAGAGAATTAATATTCGATTCGACTTCTTTCAAGAGCTACCAAAATGGTTTACTCTTTTTGTCAACATAAGCAAAACCAAGGCATATAATTTATACAGACTTGTTTTGGTGATTTTCTTGGTTTCCACTTACAATGTTCCAACCACTCTACTTGTATTTGCTTGACTTTGGTTCCCTCGAAATATCCGTGCTGTGCCAAAATCAGAGATTTTGGGGTTTAAGTCCTCATCTAAAAGAATGTTGCTGGCTTTCAGATCCCTATGAATGATTTTTAACCTGGAATCTTGATGAAGATAAAGGATCCCTCGAGCAATTCCCACTATGATCCCATGTCGGGTTTTCCAGTCCAATAATGACTTCCTAGATGTATCTGAAAAAGATTACGATAAGTTAGATTTTTGTTGCTTGTTAAAAGCAAAATCATCTTATCAACAATCAAAAAGAAACTTAGTTCAAGAGTTGGATAGTAGGATCACATTTTTACCGAAAATAAAGCAGTCCAAGCTTTTGTTTGGCATATATTCATAAACCAGCATCTTCTCTTCGTTTTCTATACAACATCCCAGAAGTCGGACAAGATTTCTATGCTGAAGCTTAGCTATCAATAAGGCCTCATTTTTAAACTCAATGATCCCCTGTCCCGAGGTTTTCGATAAGCTTTTAACAGCTATCTCCTGTCCACTTGATAGTTGACCCTGCAATAACATTTTAACAATCACATGAGGATAGCCGTAGCTCATTTGCTAATGCCTGATTTGATCAATTATGTAGCTTGAGGTCTATGCAGGCAATGGCTTGTCTTTGAAGTGAGCAACCTCAACGCTCCCCTTGGATTACTCAATGCATTTGAAGCTGAGGAAAAGCTTACCATGTGTGACAGTACCTTATAAACTGGTCCAAAACCTCCTTGTCCAAGCTTGTTAGGAGGGGAAAAGTTATCTGTAGCCGCTTTTATGGCATCTAGATCAAAGAATGTCAATTCTATGTTCCCACTCTCTCCACGTTTATTTGCACCTGCAAACTCCTCATTTGACACATTTGCTGTTGAATCCCTAAGTATCATTTCCCTGTATCTTTGCCTCTGCCTTTGGCCTGAATAATGTGACTAATTAAAATTTCCGGGTAGCAAAAAGGCAAAAAATTCGCAGAATTTATTATATCTCTCATTTTACCTTTCTTCTTGGCATGCTTCCTCCATGAAAAAAAAGCACAGATGACCAGTAGGACTCCCGAAACAGCTGAGAAAATAATGATTATAAGCACCTTCGTTGTTCCACTGCTGCCTTTCGAATTCCTCTTACTATTAGCTGCTGAAATTAGATACATACTACTTTAGGTGAACCTCCCATATAGGGAATTGAGGTGTCATTGATGATACAATCAATTAATAAGCTAGGACTTTTTGGAAAAATCTTCATAATTTCGGAAACATTTGCAGAGTACACGTATAATGCTACCTGGGAGGCTGAAATGAGTACTGTTCCTACCAATAATTCTTCCAGTAGTGATCATGGTGACGTACATGTAGAACTCAAAAACTTGGGATTATTTGCACCTCAGAAAGTTATTAAACCCTCCAAGGACTTCTCAAACAACAAGATATTTATACAACTTTTTCTATAAATTTGATAGTGTAACATGAGTAATTGATAAGCGAAGCCAGTTCTCAGCCCAAACTAATCTGTCTGATCCAATACTTCACTCTGGCCCGGAAAGACTACCTGACAGCTTACACTACGCAGACTAGAGAAAATAGGCTTCTGCTCTGTCCAAACCAACCAAACCAAACTATTGATAGGCCTATCATAGAACCAAGTTAACAGGCACGAAGGTGCTACTTATGTTGGTGATGTCCTCTCCTAATTTCTTCCAATCCAGATAATTATTTCTACCAATATCATACAATGCTCCAATAGCAAGCAGAGGTATCTTTGAAACCGAAACCAAGCAATATGTGGGGTGCAAGTGCAAGTAAGGGTGTACAGCATGTGGCATTTATTGTCAAAAACTGGTGGACCTTGCCAATTTTTTTTTGTTGAGAAAGCAAGATGGCATCGTTTCCCAATTTCTAATGAACTCAACTTGAATTGAAGAAATAAGCAAGCATTCAAATGTAAAGAAAAGCAACTTACATACCAAGCTCTTCAGCATCCACTCTCAAGTAGAAGTCCTGTCCATCTTTGTCATACTGTCTCATGTCATTTAACTCACCATTCCATGCAAAACAACCACGTCCTCCGGTGGTAACATCTGCGCTAGCATACCCGGTACAGTTGCAGCTCTTCAAGCACTCCTTTCCGCACTCTTGCATGCTCAAATTTGGGTACGATATGGCGTTTCTCGCATCAGGAATCCTCAAACTAGGAATCTTAACGAATCCCTCCCCGTTACCCTTCCCACACGCGTGCACCCCCTTCTGCTTTTCCACACAATTGGTGTTCCACTGGTCAGATTCGCGTGCAAATCCCGGCAAGCACGTGCACACCACCTTGATGTCATTGGAGTTGCACAAGGCCGCAGTACGACAGCGTGCATACTGGTCGCACCGGTCTTCTGGCGCCTCCCAGAATTGCACCCATTCCTCGCCGTTGGCTCGATCCTTTAGCCAAACCGTTCGCTGCACAGTCCCTCCTTGGCCCAGCACAAATCTTGTGAAAATTGAATCATCCGGCAGTTGGAAAGTCAAGTAAACCTGCCAATTCAATGAACATGTATAATTTCCAATTCAGCTCAACATGTATATAACGGCATAAATGTCTAAAACTAATCATTGGATCTTGTCTTAATCACGGAAAAATAAAGCTTGAATGCATTAAATGCAGTAACACAATGTCAACTCTCACAAGATCAATCCTGTCGCTAAAGATGTCACTCCCTTTTGTAGGCAAAAGAATTTACCTCATCATTAGTGTTTATGAAGCTGAAGTTCATGATTCCGGCGATTTTAGAATACTCAACATCGTATGTATCAGCATTCAGAACAACTCTTGAAATCAGGCCGCTCAGAGTCTGACCATTCCATGGGCCACAGCGCCATTTTGGCGCCAAGCTTTTATACAAGAAGAACTGGGCCGAACCCTCCAATTCGACCCTGGCGGTGTACTCCCCTGGTGATGGATCATCATCCGAGCTCCAGGAAGTAAGTACCCGGTTCAAACCCGTCCTCCGGTCCAACCCGAATTTCATCCCGGGTAAAACCGTATCCGTCGGGTAGTCAAAGCTTTGCCACACGACAGTTTCGGGTTGACCCAACCTGTTTGTCACCGTCGAAACCAAGTTTCCTGTAGGCAATAGCTTGGCTGTGAAGTTGTCTGCTGTGCTCATCGACACATTGCTAGACCAAAGCGGTGTGCTGTCATTGTTGCCTGAAAACACCGCGATACTGCCGTCTCCGGTGACCTTGAAAACGCCATCTCTGTTCTTGAGCGGGGCTTCTCTGTTGGCGACCCACACCACGGTTTGTTCGGACACTTTGTTGAACCATATGCCGACGTAGCGGTTGAGGGAGTTGCCGGGGCTGAAGAAGCCCAGCTTGAAGTTTCCATTGGAGGACAAAAGGGATTCATCTTTGGCATCACTGATGAACTGGGTTGAGGTTATTGTGTCCGCAGAGTTGCAGAGGTGGAAGAGAAGGAACCAAACATTGAGCTTTGCTACAAGAGAAGAAGTCTTGGAGCCCATGAGCAGATGAAATATTCTGGACGTATGGAATATGGAAAAAGAGGGCTTTGGGCTTGCCATGTGAATGGTTTAGAGATTTGTAATTTCTTTCCTTTACTGGAAAATGATTTAATCTATTTTCTGTATACGGAAGCCACCGGTCAAAACGGGTCGGTAACTATTCCATTAGGAAAAAAGAAAGAAATTTTTTTAGCTGCCGTCCGGATTGAGGTAATCTTCCTCGTACCTCTCATATAGCGATAATTAATGGTCGCTAAATATTTTAGTGACTTTTATTTATTTACTCTAAAAAATATTGTAAAGAATTGTCGCTAAATGTGTTAGCAGAAAAGTTACTAAAACATTTAACGACTATTAATTGTCTCTATATACAGGGTTGGAGGAAGATTCTTTCAACCCAGATATTAAGCAAAATTTCTTTAAAAAGGAATGTCAGATCCAGGTTGCATTAGTGGCCACATAGTTAGTTCTAGCGACATTTTCTTGTCTCCATTAACGACCTTTCCTCATTCCGGTGATGACACTTTTACTACCATATCTAGAGGCATTTGTTCATGTTTCAAATAGGAAAAGATTTGGCTCATAATTGAAATGCCGAGAGATGCCTACAACTTTTCATATAGCGGCAATTACGGATGGCCAGATGCTTTTAGTGGCATGCATTGGGTGACGCATTTGGTGACGCTAAAAAGATATTACAAAAGATTGTCGCTGAAGGTATAAATAAAAATGCCAGTAAACATGCTTAGCAAACACTTATTTCCGCTATAGAGGAGGGTTGTAGACATCTTCGTAAAGCTAAAATAGCAACCACAATTTGTCATTTCGAATAAGTCCTATGAACTACTTGCTTAGAACAATAATATTTGGTTCCTTTAAACCGCATGCAATAAAAGACACTGGACAAGTGTTGTTCCTTTCAATGACGCTTTACTCTTTTCGATGACAATTTTACGAAAACATTGTTTCAACTAGGATAAATAGCAATATTTTTTGCGTGTTTCATAAGTTAAACTCAATCTCTATTCAAAATAATTACTACAGAATTAAGAGCCAATAAGGATGCTTCTTAAATTAGTTGGCCGAATTTGTTCTTTTTAGTGGAAATCATGCCGAAGACCTTTCTTGTGGGGTCAAAGTCGTCCACTCCTTTCCATTTCACGTCTCTAAGCTACTATTAATTGTCTTTATATACAGGGTTGTAAGAAGATTCTTTCAATCCAGATATTAAGCAAAATTTCTTTAATAAGAAATGTCAAATCGAGGTTGCATTAGTGGCCACATAGTTCTAGCGACATTTTTCTTGTCTCCGTTAACGACTTTTCCTCATTCAGGTGATGACACTTTCACTACCATCTCTAGACGCTTTCGTTCATGTATCAAATAGGAAAAGATTTGGTTGATAACTGAAATATCGAGAGATGCCTACAACTTTTCATATAGCGACAATTATGGATGACCAGATGCTTTTAGTAGCATGCACCGGGTGACGGTAAAAGGAAATTATAATAAATAGTCGCTGAAGGTATAAATAAAAATACCAATAAGCATGTTTAGCAAACATTTATTTTCGCTATAGAAGAGAGTTGCGGACATCTTCCTACATCTAAAATAGTGACCACAATTTGTCATTTCAAATGAATCCTATGAATTACTTGCTTAGAACAATAATATTTGGTTCCTTTGAACCGCATGCAAGTGTTGTTGCCTGCACGTGCGATAGCTCTTCTGCTAATTGTTAGTGACACTTAAAACAATACTTTTAACGACACTTTACTCCTTTTAGTGACAAATTTACGAAAACATTGTTGCAACAAAGATAAGTAGCAATATTTTTGCATGTTTCGTAAGTTAAACTCAATCTATATTCAAAATAATTACTGCAAAACTAAGAGCCAAAAAGGATGCCTCTTTAATGAATTGACCGAATTTGTTTACTTTTAGTGGAAGGTCAAAGTCGTCCACTCCTCTCCATTTCAAGCCTCTAAGCTAAAGCTTGTCCACTTTGTCAGCCGCGGGTCTCACACGCTAGGATTTCGGTGACGTGCGCCTCCTATTGGACACTTTGTGATGGGGCCAGTTACACATGTATATATATTCTCTACACTTGAACAAAAACAAAAAGAAAAAAAAAATTCTCTAAAGTTCTTCGTTTTCTATAGTTCATACTCCACATACACCTCTCTGTAAAACCTAGTGAAGTGCAAACAAAGTCCTTGAATAATGATCTTGAACAGGAAGCATCCAACAGTGTACAGATGGAAGTCAAATATTAATATTGTTGATCAAATGAGTTGGAGAGTACGCGGTACGTAATATAGAAATCACACTTGAACACGTTGACGATTAGTTAAAGCAGTCGGTATTGTCGGAGACGGATTCAAGAAGTGCAATTAAGGAGGACCAAAAAAATGTCATAAAAAAATTGATGGCAAATATAAAATAATTCGCGTTACTATTGAATACGTCAAGTAATGCAAAAGAGATTGCTCAATTTGACTACTAATCATATAATTTTACTATTCATGGTGATTTATTTAAGTTGCTAAAGTTAGTCAATAACAATTACTAATTGTATTGAATATAAGTGAACATACTGTAAGAATTTAGAAAAAGAAAAAGAACTAGCCCTGTCACTTCGTGTTTCTTTGTAACATGAAGATATGAAATTTAGAATTTGAAAGAATAAAAATGGAGTAAGGGTACGAAAAAGATAAAGATTATGATGGAGGGTGATACAAAAAACTCAAAAACACAATAAAATAAAATCCTAATATAATAAATTTACAATATAATAGTATTTTGATAAATATTTTAAATACGATTATCTATTATTTGAAAATTGAAAAGGAATTTTTCAAAAAAAAATTCATGGGGTGGGGGGGGGGGGGGTGGGGGGTGTGGGTGCCATGGCCCCCTTGATCATGGGGTGGCTCTGCCCCTGAGCAGTGGCTGAACCAGGATTTTACCCCAAGGAGTGCTAAAAATATATTAAAGTCACTAAATTTTTTTATAAGTAAAATAGTAAACAAAAATAGATTGCCCTTTTCGATAATACACAAAAAAATCCAAACGGTCTTATTAAATTTCATGAGAGCCACTAAAGACTCTTTACAGCCCAAAAGAAGCGAATGCAAAATAAATATTTCAGTGTTTACAAGCAAAAGCACTAAATATCTACTCGATGAGGCGCTGAAGATTGATAGAGCTTGGTAATAGCCTCATTCCCAATAATTTTAAAGACATTTTTCTCAATTAACAAACCAAGCTATCATTCTTGCATTCATTTTGCTTTGGTGCATGTCATCCATTCATGGATTCTCAATGTAACAAACCAAGACATTTTTCTCGATGAGGTGCCGAGGATTCTTCCCACTTTCCTTTTGAAATTTTTTTTTCCATTCTGGAAAAAAAAAACATTTCATTAATAAGCCACTAAAACATCCAAAATTGCAATTGACAAATTAAGTACATCTAAAATATATTTGCTTTGAACAGAGAGAATTTTTTTTTGGGGTTTAGTTAATAAGATTAAGACTTAAGCAGTATATTGCTTTGGTACATATCATGATAAACTTGTCACTAATTCCCTGACCATTTAATCACAACCGTTGCCATTTCATGTAAGCCGACCACAGTCACAAAGCAAGCTTGAGCATTTAACATAGGCATTTCATTTCATTCAATCATTTGATATGCAATTAAATATGAAAATTAGATTAGGTTACATATCTCAATCAACAATCTCAGACACTCAATCGAACAATCTGAATGCTCAATTAACAACCTAAAATCTTCAATTAATGCTCAATTGCTAAAGAAATTGATCAATTTAATCTGAAAATGCGTACCTCATGCAGTTGACTAATTGACCGGTCACATCGTTGTTGTTGACAGTGGGTTCTTGGTCACCGGTGGAGCCCTTGCTTTGCCGTCTCCTTCCACGGCTCCACTTACCAATGCTATTAGAACCCTAGATCGATTCGTGGCCGCTGGACGGTGCTACAGAGAGACGTGGTCGGTGGTCGTCACTCGTTAGAACCCTAGATTGTGGTCGATGAACTCCAGTCCACTCCTCTGTCGTCTAGTGGTAGCACCCCAGACCATTACTGTTGCTATCAGAGAAAGAGAGTCGCAGTCTCGCAGACCACTATTGTCGTGTCGCCCGTCGACATCGGGGGTGAGAGAGAGTCTGCGATTTGGGAGTGGTCGGAATGGGTGAGGGTAAGACTCTGTCACTGTAAGAGAGAAGAGATAGAGAGAGTCGGCGTCGCGCGTCCTTGTCGCACTGAGGATAGAGAGATTCACATACCTGTGTGGCTGTGAATTGTGAAATAAAATAATATATTATTTATTTATTTTGGGGAAAGTTGAGCCCCCCCCCCCCCCCCCCCCCCCAAGGGGTAGATCCGCCCCTGCCCCTGGGTATTGTAACGAAACATATTATAACAAAAGTGAGAAAATCGTGAAGTACGGTACTGAAAAGGCCAATCATTGCACTTTTTTTTTTTTTTTGACTAAAGTGACTTGTGCTTTAACATTAGGATTAACTTAAAGAAAAAGGGTTTGTTCGCTCTTTTGCAAATAAACGTACATATTATTGTTTGTCTCACTCTTTTGATGATTACACATTAAACTTATTGAAGAAGCCAGTATTTAGTGACATTTAGCAGACATGTCTTTACCTGCAATTCCTAACTTTTTTTGCCCAAAGTTTTGAACTAGAGAGGGGTTCTTTCCATTGGTCATGCAATTCCTTCTTGCTTCCTCTTGATCACCACACCATCCACAACCATGTCTCTTCTTTGTATTCATGTTTTTGTCTTGATGAGGAGGCCTGATCTCTTCTCTTCTCTTCGTCTTTGTAAACAACCCAATTTGATATAGGATACTTGTTACCTGATTAATAAATGTTTTCTTAGCAATATCCAGCTTGTCCAGAATTTGCCTTGGATTATTTTTGACAATATTGCAAGGAAATATAGTCAACTGTAGCTTTTCCCAACTTCTCCCACATCATAAATAAAAAATGGCAATCCATGATACTTCTCCCCTCTTAAGGATTTGGGAAATCCTTACTTGATGGCTGATGCTATGCCAGTCAAAACTGTGGAATCCCAAGCAATTATTAGCTAAATGTCTGCCATTGAAGCCACCACATTGTCAACTTTGAAACTAAGCATTATTATTCTCCTTTGTAAAAATAAGAATAAATAAAGCCTGTTCAATTATTGCAGCAAGGAACTATTAGTTCTCTCCTCTTCTTCTTCTTCTCTTTTTTTTTTCCCCCACCCACTTGTGCCCCTGTGGAATCAAATTCCTTTCCAGCTTGAGAACTTCAATAATTGGTTTGGTGACACTGTTGAGCTTTGAGCGATAGCCTTTACAAGCAATTTGAATCTATATTTTCATCTATCTATAACTTTGAAACTATAGTTTTGGGCATTATTCCTAGCCATTTTCTTTTCTGCAATTTTGCCTGCTCAATTATTGCAGCCTGGAACTATCGGTTTGGTGAAACTATTAAGCATTGAGAGATTGCCTTTACCAGTTGTAGTTTGACTCCATATAATGTCCCTTATCCGTAACTTTCGGTTTGTACCAATTATGTCATTTTCTTGCAAATGGACTGGGAAACTTTCTTGCTGCACCCATGGATCAACTTCCTCCAACTCTTTCTTCAGCGCTGAAACTTGTTGTTACCTATATTTAGTCGCTTTTCTAGTAATGGCTCAGAGGCAATTACTAAGTTAGTGGCAGCTGAGGCTGTAAATGAACCTAGCTATTCATGAACTGTTCGTGATTCGTTCATCAAATAACTCGTTCTAGTTCGTTTGTGTACTAGATAAACCGAATATGAACAAATGTTTAGAGCTCGTTTATTAAACGAGCTGCACATGAACATTCTAAAGTGTTCACGCATGTATTCATGAATGGCTCGTCTGAATAATAACTTAATTATAATATGTTCAAAATTCAAAAGCCATATAACTTATAATATAAATTAATAAGTTTGAACTAGGAATCCCTAATTAAAACTAGTTAGACAATTGATAAAAAAAAAGTGTAATTCTGATTTGAAAATGAATATTTTGAACGAAAAAGCAAGTTTGAAGTTGAAGTTCGAGTTCTGTTTGTATAAATAAATGAACTCACTCGAGCTAAACATGAGTTTTGTGAAACAACTGGAAACGAGTTCAAACAAAATTTTAAAGATTAAACGAACACAATCACGAACATGGTCTGAAACTAAACAAACAAGCTCGAATGTACCTCTGTTCCCGCTCGAACTCGGTTTGTATACAACTCTAGTGGCAGCACATTGTCGTGGCCCCAATGAGGTTTAGCAATAATTTTCGTCCAGAGTTGGAGGAAAGTTTGCTCAAACCTGGGTAGCAGCTGCAAAGTTTTGTCCAGTATTGTCTCTACGACAAATTCATATCTTATTACAAGATTACAAAAATTTGAAAAATATCAAGTAACATTGGTATTCTTTGAGTAGCGAGACTGCATAGTCCATTTTCGGCAGTCGAAAGTTTTCCACAATTTCATTCCAATCATCGACATACGAAGAAATGCTTATGGGGGATGTGAAGTTTATCGGCCTTCAGGCATGGTGATAGTCATCTCATTTATAGAACCCCTTGATCCGCTTGTCATCAGCCTTGGGTTGCTGTCGCTTTGGATCGAGAACAGTGGCTGCTTCGGTGAAGGAAGAGTCGTTTCATTGCTCAGCATGAAAACGATGGTCGACATATCTGGTCGGTCTGTTGCTTCGTCTTGGACACACAAGAGCCCGACTTGAATGCATCGGAGAACATCTCGAGTCGGATATGAATCACCCATACATGCATCTACTAGTTCTAAGGCGCCGCCGTCATTCCATAGCTCCCATGCCTGCAAAATGTTCCATCTTTCTTGTTAGTCTTATTCAAAGAAACTTGAAGCTAATTTCATTAGAAGTTCATGTACAGGAGCAGGAAATTCAAACTTACATGTTTAATCAAATTTGAGGTGGGATTATTGTGGAAAAAGCCAATGTTCTTTTTGCCACTAATGACCTCGAGCAGTAGGACTCCAAAACTGAAGACGTCGGATTTTATCGAGAAGAGACCATCTAGAGCATACTCCGGAGACATATAACCACTGCATGGATTAAGCAAATTACAATTTTAATGGACAACTATGGTAAAGTATAACAAGTTCACAACCTTCCAGTAATCTTAACTTTATCTTTCAGTAACATAGAACTGGAAAATAGTCTATGGATATGCATACTCACAATGTTCCCACAACTCTGTTTGTATTGGCTTCAGTTTGGTCCCCCTGAAATATTCGTGCTGTGCCAAAATCAGAGATTTTGGGTTTCAACTCTTCATCTAGAAGAATGTTGCTGGCTTTCAAGTCCCTGTGAATAATTTTAAGCCTGGAGTCTTGATGAAGGTAAAGGATCCCCCTAGCAATCCCGACAATTATGTCATGTCGCTTTTCCCAGTCCAGTTGTGACTTCTTGGTTTCATCTGAAGCAAAATAGCGTTAATTTCGATTGCTTAGTATTTCAGAATAAGGGCACTACTAGCAATTTGCAAAAAGGATTAGTACTTGCATGATAGGTTCATACCGAAAATGAAATAGTCCAAGCTTTTGTTAGGCATGTATTCATAGACCAGAATCCTTTCCTCATTTTCAATGCAGCACCCCAGAAGTTTAACCAGATTTCTGTGCTGAAGTTTTGCAATCAATAGGGCCTCATTTTTGAATTCGGCAGTCCCTTGTCCTGAATTTTTTGACAGGATCTTGATAGCTATTTGCTGTCCATTTGATAGTTGACCCTGAAGATTTCATCAAACAATTAGACGTTTGATCTATCTTTTTTCCTCCAAGGAATATATAATGAACACTCATGGAACAAAATGATTGTGTAGTACCTTATAAACAGGTCCAAAGCCTCCTTGTCCAATCTTTTTAGCAGCGGAGAAATCGTCAGTTGCAGTTATTATCGTCTCAAGATCGAAGAATTTCAGTTCTATGTGCCTACTTTCTCCACGATTGTTCGCACTGGGAAAGTCCTTGTTTGGCATAGTCGTTGAGTCGTGAAGAACCCTTTCTCGATGTATCCTCTTCTCCCTTTGGTCTGCATATACGAATAGATCAACTTCATCGTACGCCATTCTCCACCAAATTAACATATGAAATGCCATTTGAGCAAGATAGAACTAATTGTGTAACTCAGTTTACCTTTCCTCCTGGCGTGCACTCTCCACAAGTACAAGGAACAGCAGACGAGTAGAAGAGCAGCCGCAACAATTGGCAGAGTGATTATCAGTATCTTCTTCGTTCCTCTGATGCCTTTCGAGTTTCTTGTCGTATTCGCTACTGAAAAAGGTTTCAGTTCAAAGTTCAGAATAATCCTTACTACTTCGAGAACCAAAAAGTTCCATATAGTGATAGCGTCGTTTGACAAGAACAGTTTCGAGTGCACAATCTGCATTATTCGACTCTGTGCAGGAACGTGTGAAGTTGATTGAAGTATAAATCATATAGAAAAATTCTTTTAGTGTCTCATAACTTACCAAGCTCTGCTGCTGCTACTCTGAGGTAAAAATCTTGTCCATCTTTATCATACTGCCTCAGATCATTTAACTGGCCATGCCATGCAAAGCAACCACGCCCACCATTATTCACATCAGAACTAGCATACCCAGTACAGTTGCAGCTCTTCAAGCACTCCGTTTCGCATTCTTGCAAGCTCAGATTTGAAAACAATCTAGCAACTCTGGCATCAGGAATCTTCAGGTTAGGAAAATTTATGAACCCCTCTCCACTACCCTTTCCGCAAGTTTGCTGTACCAAATCCTTCTTTTCCACACAATTGGTGTACCAATTTTGATTGGAGTCCTGTTCAAATCCCGGCAAGCAGGTGCATTCTACTTCGATATTGTTGGAGTTGCATATAGCTGAGGAGCCACATCTTTGGTACTGGTCGCAACGGTCTTGGGGAGCTACCCAGAATTGTGCCCATTCTTGGATGTTGTCACTGTTGGTATGCCAAACGCGACGTTGCAGAGTTCCCATGGGTTCCAACACCAATCTTGTGTAAATTGAAGGGTTTACTGGCACCTTAAAAGTCACGTACACCTACAATGCCAAAATTGAATATTGTACGGCTTTATTATCTGTTGTTTAGAAAGTGATCGCTTATTTTGGAACGTACTAAAAAGAACATTTTGATATGGAAAATACACCACGTTACCTCATCGGCGTTGTTGACAAAACTAAAATTCAAGATTTGAGCAATTGTGGCATAGTCAACTTCATAGGTTTCGGCAGTCGAAACGGATATGGGCACACCACTAAGGGTCTGCCCGTTCCACGGCCCGCAACGCCAGTTTCGGGCCGAGTTTTTGTACAAGAAGAACTGAGCCGAGCCATTCATCTCAACCGTGGCCGAGAACCCGCCGCTACCCGGGTCCTCATCCGACTTCCACGAAGTTATGACCCGGTTCAAACCCGTCCTCTTGTCCATCCCCAGTTTCATCCCGGGTAAGACCGTATCCGTCGGGTAGTCGAAGCTTTGCCACAACCACAAGACACTTTCGGGTAGACCCGGCCCGTTTGTTGCTGTCAAAGCCAAGTTGCCTAATGGCAACAGCTTGGCTGTCAAGTTCCTTGTTGTGGGCATTGTCACATTGCTTGACCACACTGGTACGCTTCGATTTTCGGCCGCAAAAACGGCTAAATTGCCGTCGCGGGCGAACTTGAAGACGCCATCCCTGTTCTTCAGAGGCGCGTCTCTGTTGGCAACCCACACGACGGTTTGTTCGGACACTTTGTTGAACCAAATGCCGACGTAGCGGTTGCGAGAGTTGCGAGGGCTAAAGAAGCCAAGCCTGAAGTTTCCATTGGAGGACAAAAGGGATTTGTTTTTAGCATCAGAGATGAACTGGGTTGAAGTGATCGTGTCGATCGAGTATCCGAGATGGAAGAAAAGGAACAAACTCAGCAATGGAACAAAGAAACTTTCCTTGGAGCCCATTGCTATGGAAGTACATAAGCTGAAAGTATTCTAGCTAGTAAACTTGGTTTCTTTTCTTACTTTGTGTCACAACACGGCACATATCTTATACTAGCTCACCAATCACCAGTCAATAGGAGGATGAAAGAAATTGTGAAGATCCAATATGTGTGTGTGTGTGAGAGAGTGAGAGTGAGAGAGAGAGAGAGAGAGAGAGAGGGAGAGAGATTCCAAAACAAGAGAAAACCTTTTTTTTTTGCACGTCTGCTAGGAAGATTGTCAGTAAAAATTCTGCCGAAGACTTTGACAAAATGTTCAAGTCATCTAGTGGGGTTGATTCTTTGCGCGTTTGGTGCATTCACAGACGAAATCTCCCTGTTCCATCCTGCTTCTAAGTAATGACCAGAACTCGAAGAATAATGTGTACTCGTTGACTGATCTCCGGGTCCAGGAGTAGATTTCACATAAAAATCCTCTTAAGAAAGAGGATCCAAACAATAAAGTCTAGAAAATCAAGAAGGGCTAGAAAAATCGAAGTTGACTTGGACTAGAGTAAGCTCTAATTCAATATAGCCAAACAAAGTAAGCAAGTTTTTGTCCGCTAAAAGTGGGGAGTAACATTTGACTACGTTTGGAGGGAAAAAAATCACTTTTAATGACTAGGTTTGGAGAAAAAATTTGTTGGATTGTAGAGTTGGGAGAAGACTATCTTGCTTAGTAAGCTTTGAGTGCAGGGCAAAGACTAGGCTCGTTTCTACTTCAGAACCACGTCAAGGAGTCTACTTTTGTTCCTTCTAATTGAAAAATGTCCGAATACTCCATGCCCATTTCTTCTTGAAAGATTTTAGTAATGCACTAGTATTAGTGACACAGTATATGCATGGTGATCAATTCACTGATTCTGGAAATTATATCTTGTAAAGATCATGATCTAATCCGAAAACTTGTAATTTGAATAAAGTTAAACTAATTCACAGGAGTAATTGGCTGGATACTTGACTTTGAAAGGATAATTGGAGGTCTGATGGTAATATCCTAGCAAAATATGCGAAGCATAGTGCTTATGATTTAGGTCTTAGTGATTATAGCATAGTTGTTGCTATTATTGATTCTTGCCAATGGAAATAACCTCCAGCTAGATCACATGCCCTCAGACAGCGGCACGTTGATATGTCATCTATGGCAAGTCCACAAATTGAAAGAGAGAATAGAATTATATGGAAGATGAACGGAATGGTAAATTCTCTGTGAAATCTGCCTAGAGTGAGATGAGAATTAAGAAGGCCATTGTGCCTTGGTGGAAATTGGTATGGTTTCATGGCAATATCCCTAAGTGTGCTCTTATCTTGTAGACACTTTGTCATGGAGGTCTGAGAACCAAGAGTAAGCTCAAGGCATGGAACTATATCAATGATGATACCTGCACATTATGTTTGTCTTGCAGAGAAGAAGATGACGATCATTTGTTTTGGGGTTGTTAAGTACACTGCAGAACAATGGAAGAAGGTATTTGATTCCCTGCTAATTTCTATCGAATGCACTTTTTGGAGGCAGTTTTTGAATTGCATCATTGGTAATTTTCGAGGTAAGAATAGTCAAGCCAAACTCAAGAAGCTAGGCATTGAAGTCACGGTTTACGTGATTTGGATTGAGCGAAATACCAGAATCTTTGAACAGCAAAGCAAGAACGTGGATCAGATTTTTCAGATTATAAATCAATTGATTCAATGGCATGTGAGAAGCTGGAATAAGGTGCCTGTCAACGGTAAAACTCGAAGCCTTTGCACAGCCTGGGGATTTCATAAAGGAATAATGGCATAAGACAGTGAGGCAAAGATGTTCATCCCTGTTTTGTACAGTATCTTCTCACAGGGAGGTTTAGCCTTAGCATTTTCGTTTGTTGGTCGAGGATGTACTGAAAGAATGATTTTATTTAATAAAACTTTAAACCTTTCACCAAAAAAAAATAAAAATTCACAGGAAGATTAGAAAAACTGTCTTAACTGGTCAGAGTGGCCTTCTGCTATATGCAACGGATATATAAAATTCTAGCAAACTTCAAGAGGGTTCAATGGAATAATGCAGTTCGCGTGTGAACTGATGTTAAGTTACCTGTTGCTGTAAACGTAGTTGTCAAGGAACAGACTAAACAATGTATATCGAGATATGTATGTCCGTACAGGTTGCATCTAATTCTGTACAGATTGCACACTCGCTATGTGGGTGCCCTCAAGAAATGACCAAGCACACTTCGCCAACGCTTAGTCAACTACCTCTACTGAATAGCATTTAGCGAGCTTCAACCACTGTGATTGTGGTATCAAAAACCGAAACCACTCCTACACTAGCTGAAGACGAGTCCGTGCCAGCATTTGCTGTCTTAAAAATGATGCAGGCTGCTTGGGAGATGACAGAGTCGTTTTGTGGCACAGCATGAACGCTACTTCAGACATAGAGGGTCGATCATTTGCAAACTCTTGTACGCACAGGAGGCCGATGTGTATGCATCTCAGGACTTCGTGTGCTTGGTATGACTCACCCAACGATGGATCAGCTACTTCCAGGGGCTCTGCCTTCTCTCCATAGATCCCAGACCTGGAACAAGTATAACATCTTTCAGTTGTTGAATTAAAGTGCTATTGCAGACCTAGAGAGCAATGTTAGACATTTGAAAGGAGAAGGAAAAGAAAGTTGATGCTCTGTCTCTCAGTAAAACATAACTAACGCTCCCCACAATTAGTTCAGTTGGCTTGGAATTGAGCGAAAGATGAGTAGGGATTTGGCAGAAGCAGTGGCAGTGTGTCCCGTGAGATATGACGGCAGCGTTGGTGCCCGTTGGTAAGAGGGTGGTGAGAGAGAATTCCCAGGAAAGGGCTCTGATACCAAGCTGAAACAGAAATACGTACACTCTTCTCTTTTTTGACTGGTTCCATCAATCAAATTTGAAAGGGTGAAACTGTCCTGGCAAATTTGAGTTGATACCAAAAGTTGGAGGGTTTAAATCATTGGTTTCAGTTTTCGATTTCGAACATCAAGCATAGGAGATCGATCACCTTGTGGTTCCATGAAATCTAGGAAATGTCCATGACCGAAACTTCTATAACGCTCCTAACCATGATTTTGTCATACTTTTTAATTTGCCATTGTCGTGGGAAGTCATGACATTCAAGCTGCATAAGTTTGTACAATAGCATTTGATTTTTAACGAGATATCTTGCTTGTAGTTGTATAGAGTCACTTACATATCCAATTAATTAACGGCATTCTCCTTATAGTATCTGCCATATTTTCGGCCACCGATGATCTCCAGTAACCGAACTCCAAACCTGAAAACATCAGACTTCCTTATCAGCCATTTCGTTGTGAAAAGTCCTTCCATTGCATACTCTGGCGACATATAACCACTGCAATCAAAAAATGAAGTGAGTCATGGCTTGGTTTTCTCTCTCTCTCTCTCTCTCTCTCTCTCTCTCTCTCTCTCTCCCTCTCCTCGTTACTCGTGAGTACGTGTCGTACTTACTATGTTCCAACGACTCTGTTTGTGTTCGCTTGAATTTGGTCCCCACCAAATATTCTAGCCATACCAAAGTCTAATATCTTTGGGTTCATGGCAGCGTCTAGTAGCAATACATTGCTGGCCTTCATATCCGTATGGATGATCCTTTTTTTTCCAGTTTTCAAAACTGAAAAAAAAAAAAAAAAGCCTTGTCAAACAGGGCCTAACATTTTGGAGCTATTTATAGTTACTTTCACTATTAGAATTTCGTTCTTGCGTGATCAAAAGTGTATTCTCCGACTTCTTTAGGCACAGGCAATTGCTTCTAGGCTGCTCAAATGCAAAACCGGTCAACACATGTACGGAAACTGCATCTGCTCTTAGAGTTCTCAGGCGCGTCTAATTGACTCTTAGAAATAGCTTTCGGTAAACAGAAAGAAATAGTTATACAAAATGGAAAGTTTGCATACCGAAGATGAAAGAGTCCAACCCTTTGTTTGGCATATGCTCGTAGATTAGTATCTTCTCTTCTTCTTTTTGAATGCAGCATCCCAAAAGCCTCACAAGATTTCTGTGCTGGAGTTTTGCTATCAGTGTAACTTCATTCTTGAACTCTTCTACCCCTTGCCCTGAGCTGTTTGATAGTCTTTTGACTGCTATTTCCTGTCCATTGCATAGCCGACCCTGACAGAAGATGTCCGCATCTCAGATTTCAATCTTTACTTGCATTTTTGAGTAGCATTTAAAATTAGCAAACTGGAAAGAGGTTATATGGCTGTCACAATTTACAAAGGTCACCTTATATACCAGGCCAAAACCACCTTCTCCAAGTTTGTTAGCAATAGAAAAGTTTTCTGTAGCAGCAGCAATGATGCCTAGAGAATAGAATGGTAAATCTGCATTTGTTCCTGTTTCATCAATCCCCTTTCCTTCTGGAGAGGCTCCCAAGGATGTTGAAGTAGTGTTAGGACTAAATAGCAGTCCATCCTGTCTTTTTCTACCGGACATTTTGAAAACGATTAGATGCGTAAGTGTGTTCCCAACCTATCTTGGTTGCACCTAAGGGCTCAGTGGGAGTCCTATTTTACACGATACGTCGGCACAACAGCAGTCAATTTTTAACGCTTCCAACCAAGCAAAGCATGCACGCTCAAATCACGTGCACTTGTCACTTTTGTTACATGACTTCGTCACTAAGAAATCCATCTTTGTGTGACGCCCCATGACGCTCCAACCGTCGCATATTGCACGTCGCTCGTCGGCGTGCCTTGGCATTTGCCTAGGGGGTTGGCCTTGGCCTTCCCCTTGGGGTCGGCCTCGGCCTTGGCCTTCTCCTTGGGGTCAGCCTCGGCCTCGGCCTCCCCTTGGGGGTCCCCCCGGCCTTCCCTTGGGGTTGGCCATGACCTTCCCCCGAGGATTGGCCTTTGGCCTTCCCCTTAGCACTTTTACTTTTCTTCAGAGGACCATGCATCGTCCCCAACCCTCGTAATCCTTCGCTCGAACTTCGTCTCCACAACGTCTGTCTCCTATCGCCTGGGCGTCATCTCCGCGACGTTCGTCGCCCACTGCGTGGACACTATCTCTGCAACCCCGTCGCCCGGACATTATCTCCGCAACCCCCGTCGCTCGGAAGTCATCTCTGCAACCCCGTCGCCTGTCTTCTAGACGTCATCTCCGCGACCCCCGTCGCCCGGACATCATCTCCGTGACCCCCTGTCGCCCGGGCACCGTAATCGCGACCCCAGTCGTTCGTCGCCCGGGCGTTGTCTCCTCGACGTTTGTTTCCCGTTGCTCGGGCGCTATCTCTGCGACCCCTGTCGCCCGTGCCCGCGTGTCATCTCCACGACCCCAGTCGCCCGTGCCCTTGCACAGGACTCCAATACTCCGCCACCCCAATGCGCCGCGCCACTGATAAAGTCCCGCCTCCTAGCTCCCTGTCACACTACAGTGCCCTCGGCACCATACACTCTCTGTCGCGCGCATTCGCTGCGTAGCTGATACAGCCATGCCCCCAAGCTCTCTGTCACACTATCGTGCCTCCGGCACCTCACTCACTCTACTGCACCGCTGATACAGCCGTGCCCCCAGGCTCTCTGTCACAATGCCACAATCATGTTACATGCCCCCCCGGGCACCACTCTTATTCACCACACCATGCTCCCCCGCCATGGACGTGGAACATGCTTCGACCCACTCTTCGGAGTGTGCAGTATCCCGCGGGGATAGGCAACTCCTCTAGGACACTATCTCCGCCAAGGAGCTTTTTAACTCCTTTGTGCCACGTAGACAGCTCCTCCGGGATGCTACCTCGGCCAGTGGGGTAGACGAGATAGGCTCACTTTCTAAGACACTATCTCAATCAGGGAGCTTTTCAACTCCCTTTCTGCCAAGTAGACAGTTTATCCGGAATGCTACCTCGGCCCGTCGGGTAGATGGCTCCTCTGGGATGCTACCTTGACTCGCTCTGAGGGCTCCGGCACAAGGACTCGCCCACGGGATAGGCGACTCCTCTGGGACACTATCTCCACCAGGGTGTCTTCGTGACTGGCCTACGTGCTTTGACACTGTGGGCTTACGTCGGCACCCCTAGGGATTATGACCCCCGGGTCACTCCAAGACAGGAACAAGTCTTCGGAGGGCATCGCGCCTAGTCAGCCTGGTAGTTGGGCGTTGGGTCTTCCCCATCGCTACTAAGCCTGTGAGACTCTACAAGGGCTTGGATTAGTGGCTAGATCAAGGGGGTTCTCTAACCACACTTACGTTGTGGGAGCTAGTCTTTCCAGACAGACAGAGCGACGCTGTGCGGGGCAGGCCGGGTGAATATGCAATTCGTTAGTCTGTGGAACACCGGCAGCTGTGGACCCTTCAGTGACGTGTCACTCCCAGGGAATGCCACGTGTCGCATGATGACATCATTATCTCAACCTCTATAAATAGGGGTTTTGAGAATTCATTAAGGACAAAACATTTTCAGAACATATTTTACTTTCTCACTCTAGAATTTTAGAGAAAGAAACATACATGACCCTGACTATGGACCTAAGCATCGGACTGTGACTATCGTCGTGTATTCGTTCTGCGTCATCGCCCTCGTAGCACTGCCACCCTCAGGCTCTGTCTGGGAAGCCCTTGGTCTCTACCCTTGTTCCACCCTTACTGTACCCCACATCAACATACTGAGCTCAAACTCTAAGTGCGGGACATGTGACCCACCCGTCCAAGCCCTAGCCTACCTAGTGCATTTTCCACACTTGTATTTTTTCCCTTCATTTTGCAAGTTTCCATGTACGTCATCCCCCTGTGCCTATCTTTTGTTATCAATGAAGTTACATTTTTCAGACTTAGAAAATTTTCAAGCTGCATTGCTCTTGCCCAAGTATACTGACACCACCCTTAATACCATCACCCACTCTCTTGGAGGCTTCACCCTTTCCCAACCCCTTTCGCCTCGCATTGCAGTGACTTGGTACGTGGTGCACTGGGTGGCTCGAGCTACGCTACTACGGTCGCATCATCACCCCTCATTCATTTTTTTAACACTTAGAATAAAAAAATTTCGCAGCCGGTCATCGATGATCACCCTCAGTAGTCCCCCTCAGCACCCTTGCCCGAGCTAAAAAAAATAAAATTTCAACACTTAGAATTTTTTTTAAAATTTTCATCTTCTCCACATACTCCCAACATTCATGTTCTCATCACTCTCCCTCTCACATTTTCCTCTCTTCCCTCACCACCCCAAATCCCATCACTCTTTCCCCATCCCACTCCTCTCTTTCTCTTTATGTACACTCTAAAAATTTTCTTGGGGACTCCCTTCTTAGGGTTGCAAAAAAAAAATCAAATCAATCAAAAATCAAAAGAAAACCCATTTGGGCAACATCCACCCAGCGAGACCAATCCGACCCATGCCCCGACCCGCGGCCCCTTTTCTCTATCAGCCTAGCGCCCTGACCCGCTACCCGTTACCCAAACCGACCCACCCGAACCAGACCCATGTCCAAACCCTAACCCTAATTTTCATCTCTTTCTCGTTCATTCAGCCCCCGCCCCCTATGCGCCGCCATCTTCCTCACACTTACGGTCGATAGCCCCACTCACTGGCGTTGCCTCCTCATCGCCGACGACCCCTCCCCTACCCCCTCAGCCTCACCCCCCCAATCCTCCTTCCCCTCACCCTTTGCCCACCCGCTACACCCCGCCGCCACGACCTCTCCTTCCCTTTTCCTTTTCTCCATGGCCGACCCACACGGTTGACCACCTCCCCCTTTAATTCCACCCTCGGCTTCGGCCACTTCCCTTCCCCCTCCTCGCCCTCGGCCGTCCCCCCTCCCTCTCTTTTAACTTCCCTCTGCTCCTCGCCTACCCGCGACAACCCACCGCCGCACTACAAGAAATTTGATATTTAACGACAAACTTTTTATCGACGTACCAAAATTTTGTCAAGAAAACTCGTTATTACTTGACGAATTTGAGTTTTGTCACCAAAAGTCAACTAATTCTTGACGAACCTGGGATTCATCAACAAAAGTGAATAATTGTTGACGAATTTAGTGTTTCGTCAAGAAAAGTCGCTGAAAAGATAACTAACCAAATGCTTTTTAGTTTCATTTACAGTAGAGACCTATTTTGTAACGAAGAACTTTTCTCTCTCTGGAATTTTCTCTACAACAGGTCAGCAGCTACATGCTCTCACCTCCGCATGAATCCTTTGAAAATGGATTATTCTTCCTCTTATTTCAATCTTCACCAGATCTTCTGCCCCTATTAACCGAAACCCCAACCTTTTTTTTTTAATGTAAATCAGAACGGGTATGTAAAGCCTCGCTAGATCTACGATTAAAGCTTCGGTGAAGATCAGATCCATCCACCAAAATCGAAACGGGAATGTAAAGCGTCTCTAGATCGGCCATGGAAATCCCATGATTTTCAGTTTTTCTGTTGTATCACTAAATCACTACCCCTACCACACCGCTCAACCATTTATCACACCTCTGCTTCTCCCTTTGATTTGAATGTATACGTATATAGATCTTTGTATATAGCTTACTTTAGATCCGTTGATATGCAATAGTTTATTTTTTTCTCGTAGACCTAAAAATTTTATGATTTTACGAGTTATTGATACAATAGTTTATGTGTTCTTTATGTATTAAAATTATATATGTTATTTGTTTACACGATTTTGTTTAATTTGTTAGTTTTCACTTAGAAATGAATAGACCCGCACCATGGTGTTTGTGGCTGATTGAATTTCTCATGGTGCTTCGTTGTTTGTGGCAGGATGGATTTCTTCTTGGATTTATGTAAGAAATAATGCAACAAGCTTCCACTTTGAGTCCTTTAACAGGTAATTTTGAGATCTTATATTATTGCTGAAAGTAATTGGTGATTGTTGTGTCATGAAGGAGTGATTATTTATTCTATAACTATATGTTCAAGCATTTTGAGTTAATTAATTGCTGCGGAATTAGTTTGAAATTAAACAAATTTACTCCTTAGAAAACCCAAGGAGTATGTTAGTGTAATGTCGAGTGGCACTTAATTTTGCCTTTTTACTAAAATAAGCTTGAAGCTTCTAATTTTACATTAAATATGTTCGGATATCAGCTTAATCTTGGTCGTCATTTCCTTTCTGATGCTACAGGAAATCTTAATCTCTCCAAGTTGATATTTGTATGCCACGCTTTCTTTTTCCCCCTTTCGTTTGCACCCAAATTTTTTGGTGCATTGTACACCTTTCTTTTTTGATGCTTCCACTCTTAAAGTTTTTGTTTAGTTTTGGTAGTATGGTACTATGGTGTTTAAAACTTCTTTTGTGGCTAAAATAAAGTGGAGGGATGCAAAAGTATTAGGTGATCTCACCCAAAAGGAAGCAAAATTATTTGGTTTTTTTAGTTTACTGCTATGCTATTTTGCTCTTAATTTTTGGGGGTGGGCAGAAGATACTTCTAATATGTATTGATTAAGATACCATAAGTTTCGTGTGCTTGAGCTGGCCAAGGCTTTTCTCAATTCAGTAGGTATCAAAAGAAAGCAACAAAGGTTGCCCAAGAGTTCACTCTTGTACCAATACAGTAAAAGCAGAAAGCTGATTGTTTTAATGAATTTTTTGATTCTTTTTTCATACATTGTTTTTTTTCCATTTATCTATAGTATTTCCGAGATGTTATTGAACCAGATGTAATTCTATTTATTGACGACATATTATGTTTCATCCAAGCAGGATCCCCTTGCTCTCAAGGAGAAGAGTGAATCGGCTTGTTAGAGCCAGAAAGGTTCGTTAGAATTTAGATCAGCCATTTCTTTTTCCACTTAGGTTTATGGTACCGAAAGAGAAGAACTTGAAAGGCAATTATTCTTACTAGAAATCCCTTTAAGTATGTGTATTCCATCATTTTCATTTTTGTGGAAACTACCTATACAAGCAAGGCATAAATTGAACCTCACACCTATTTATATGAATGAATTTTAATTGATATATACTTTATGCATGTACGTACAAGAAATGGCGGGACAAATTAGCTTTTATGCGTGTGCCAAAAGCAACTTTTGTATTTTGGAATCTAAGTTTCAACTTCTTTTATCGATTTGCACATGTTTACTTGTTGTCAAGCTTATGTAGCTGCTCCTACTGATGGACGAATGACTTGGTAAATCTTATAAGGTTTGTGGCTTGGTTAAAATGGAGTCTTCATGAAAAAATACATTTAAATTTTATTTCTAGTTTATGGTTAATTTCTGGTATTTGGTTGTTTTTGGCAGATTGAAATGTTATTTGGGGTTTTGAGAGAACCAAGAAGCTATTGCATCAAGTTCTTTCAAAGGTGCTTCCTGAGATCTATTTACATTATCCCATGAGTAATTAGGTTTTTTATGGTTTATGCAGTTTTACTGAAAATTCTGAGTTGCTGAAGATGTAATTAAAACCAATCTGTAACTTGATAAAAGAAATAGCAAAAGGTATTTATAAAGGTGTATGATTGTTCACTAGATATAGAAGTATTTTGCGCCTGCCTAAAGAGCCCTCATGTCAAAATGTAGAGCTATGTTTCTGTTCCTGAGTTAAATTAGCTTTGATAAGCACCATGGATGTAAACCCGTGTGCAGTACACACAAAACAGAGATGAAAAGATATGTTCCCCCCCCCCCCCCCTCGCTAAGTTAGGAAAACGCTGTACAGGAAAAATAGACAGTTTAACATGCTAAGTGCTAGGTTAGTACCCTTGGATATTTGGGTTGCCTGACGTGAAAAGTTGCAGCTAAGAAATGGTTGATTCTTTCGGGAAAAGGTAGTCCAATTCCTTTTGTTTGTTTTGCTATATGTTGCCTTCTAAGTGTTATCTTTTTCTTTATTTTACTATCAATTGTTTTCGTTTATTTTGCTATACATGTCCTGATGATCTTTTTTCTTTGTTTTAATGTTAGTTTTTTCTCCGTTTCAGGTGCTCAATATCTATATCCGCAGGGCAAAGTTGATGAAAATTGCTCAAGTCAAAGTGCAAGACTAATACACTTTTGAATGTATTAGTTATAGTTTTTAAAATTTTTAAACATGTAGCTAAGTTTGTGATTGATGACTGCATAACATTGGTTTTTGTATGAAATACGTGACTCCTTGATGGTTTGTATTTCGAGTCGAATGATGTGGATGTTTGTAGGATTTTCTTGATACTATTATTATAAATTGTAGACGCAACATGAAAATTATATATTTTTTTTCTTGTAAGCACTTTTAGTGACGAATGGTTTCATGAAGGAATTTTTCTTTTGAAAGTAATTATTCATCCTTAAAACTGACATTGGCGAACTTAAATCATCAAGAAAGGGCTTGATCACCAAAACCACTTCGTCGACGGCGTCCATTTTGTCAGGAAATGTACTCATTCTTGACGAAGAGGAACCATTGTTGACGAATTATTGAAAGCTTTAAAGATGAACTAATTCGTCGTTAAAGATGTAACATTTCTTGACAAAATGGAAGTTTGTCAAGACAAGTTAGATTTAAAGACGAACTTAAAAGTTTGTCAAGGAAGACTTTTCTTGACGGCGCGTCGTCGACGAACCTGGTGACGAATATTATTCGTCGATATATGTTTTCTCGACGAATTAAAAGCTTTTCTTGACGAATATTGTTCGTCGTTAAATGCCAATTTTCTTGTAGTGCCGCCACCTTTTCCCCCATTTCTCTCCTCCTTCATTCTTCTTCACCCACCACCACCACCACCACCTCGGCCCCTCCACCCCCCGGCCTCGGCCCCCTTCCCCTTTTACCTTCTTTCTTCTTCCACATTCCACCTCCTTCCTCGCCAAGGCTGACCCATTTCCGTCCACCGCGGCTGAATTTCAGCCTCCCATATCTCCATCTCTTTGTTCCTTTCGCGACCACAACCACCCCTCTCGACAATCTTCACCCTTCAGTCACCACAACCAAGTCTGCCACCAAACTTCGGCTTGCCCAAATTCACCCAACGACCAAACACCAACACATCACCGCCATTCTCAGAAAATTATATTTAGTTTTCACAAATTAAAATTCATCAAAAAATGGAGTTAAAATAAATTAGAAATCAAGTTGATACAATAAGCTAACTTATTGGACACGTATAACTAATTTATTTTTCTGTAATTTAAATTTTATTTTATTTAATATGATGATAAACACGTGTACATTTTTCTATGTATATTAATTTCTTTTTCGCACACACATCGCGTGTGCCACGATGACTCTTCTATTATTATTTCTATTCTTTTGACTTATATGAAATATCGCGTAAAAAGTTATGTTAGGAGAGCAATAATAAATGAGTTGCAGCATCTCGTGTGATTAAAGCTAAACACATGAAGATTGAGAAAACTCTCTTGACTAATTAGAGTGGCCTTCTGCTATATATAGTGGATAAATCTTCTAGGGGACTTCAAAATGTGGGGTTCACTGAAATGGAAGTTGCGTGTGAACTGATGTCAAGTTATCAGTTGCTATAAAAGTTTGAGTTATCAAGAAATAGACCCAGCAAAGTGTGTGTGTGTGTAACGAAATTCATGGAGCGGTGCTTCTAGCCCTAAACCCAATGTTAGTGGAATTGTTTTTTGTTGCAACTTTCCATTACTCGCCATAAGTTTAGGGGTCAACAATAGGGCGACATAGCAAATGAATATCCAGACACCCAGCACTGAAAAAATTTCAGTTGTGATTCGGCCATCCAAAAGGCAACGTGAACAGTCGAGATCTCTCCTTTTTTTTTCGCCTAACCGCCAGTCTTATAGGCGGTTAGTAAACTTACAAAAATTCCCCCAAACTAGGCTTTGGCTATTCTTTCTTCCTCTTCTCTGGTTCATCTACCCATCTTTCTTTATTTCTCTCTCTCTCTCTCTCTCTCTCCTCGGTGACATTGCTTCTAAGGTCTTGTGTGTTGTGTGTGCGCGTGTATGTGTGTTTTACTTTTGTGTTTTGCCTGTTGTTAGATGCCTACTTTAATCTTGAACGTGTTGCTTCCTTTTTCTCACTTAATTGGTACTTTTCTTTTTAGTTGATTGTATCCTTCTCTCATTCATCTACCCTTTGGCTGGTGTGGGGTGGTGGTGTGCCGGGGGGCGATCGTGGTGGGGTATGGGTAAGTTGTGTCTGGCCAGATCGAGGACTGCGGTGGTTGGCTGTGAGACTTTAGGGATATCGGCGGTTGGCTGTGGGACAGTGGTAATTGGGCAAGAGTGCAGTGGTGAGGCTGTGCGACAGGGGTTTGCTTTGGGATAGTGATTGGCTATTGGCACTGTGGTGGTTGGATTTCAGCATGGTGGTGAAGAGGTGGTCAATCGGTGTTGGCTGAGTCTGTGGTGCTTTGGTCGAAGGGGTGGAGATGGAGAGAGAAAGCATAAGAAAAAAAAATGGACAAATAAGACCTGCTCTAAGAAAAAAATAAGGCAAAGTTTGTAACAGAGGAAAAAAAGAAGAAGAAGATCTCAAATGTCGGTGGTGTATTGTCGTGGACAGTTGAATCGGAACTCGAAAAATGGGACTTTTCAGGTGCTAGGTGTGGATCAGACCCCTTATCAAATATATGGTTCCCGTGCTTTATATGCCAAACTTTTTCTCGAAATAAAAATATTATAAAACTTAGTGAAAGCCACAATTAAATTTAATTAATACAACTATTTTAATTAAACTATAATAAGTGAATTATTTTTGAACTTCTAAGCAAAGACTTGAAGTGTATAAAGTTCATCATGCAAAACATGATCTTACTTTCAAATGCAAGTTGCTAATGCCAATTAACAATGACATTTGTCAATATTTGTCATACTTATTTATTTTGTCACATACTCTACTGCTGGGTTATATCACTTCCCAGCCCCATCGGTCCTCTTCTAATTCAGTTTAACATCCTCCAATAAGTTGCTAAGAATCATGTTCCATATAACGTATTGTTATCTAAAGTACACTAACATTGTAATCAATTTCAAACATCTTGTTTATTTACATTGTTACCAAGGTACACTGTCAATTTTTGCACTTTACTTTTTGAGTTTTATCCTATTTTCCTAGCTACAAGTATCATCAATTATTCATCCTGTGTCTTTTTCTAGAGCGACGACCATTTATTGTACGAATGATAGTTGGGGGTCAAAAATGCCCCACCATTTTATTTTCTTTGAATAATGATCCAGTCTCATTGAATTATTTATCTATCTCTTATTTTCATTTTTTTAGCATAAGTTCTAAATTTCAAGAAATTGTCTAAAGCTACACTTAAACTCAATTATTGTTGCATTCTTTTTCTTCTTTTTGTTGAACAGAAGCTCCCTTGATATTATATTTTAGAGTTATCTTTTGTTTTTACCAAGCATGAAATCGTAATCTTAATTAGCAGTACATATGATGCTATTAATTTATTATGCATGTAATTTAAGATATAGCAGCCACATGACTTTTAGCAGACAACTTATACTATATGATACTGTTACACCTACTCATCCAAAAATCCAATATGTGTGTGGGTGTGTCCTTTAAACTGTATATTATGAAATGAATGGTTCAAGATCATGGTTACGAAGGAAGTAATTTTAATAATGTTCACAAGCTTAACTTTACCCAACATGGATAGTTGTTGTATTTAGAATATGAATACAAACACCACAAAAGTTCATAAAGAATATTTTCTAACTTACATTATATATTAGATAAAAAGACTTGTATCATCAGGATAAAATAATAAAATAATAATAACCCACTTTTTTACCAAACACAAAACAACACATAAGTTCATCATAAAAGCTCAAAAAGAAAGTCTTATCGAACTAGTATTCTTGCCCGGTCCTATGTCGATAAACTCAAGTTTGCAGTCATACGCACAAGTTAGTACATGCAATAATCGATCGATCTTAAAAAAGAAAAAAGAACAAGATAGTACCCAGACTTATGAATGGTTCTATGAGGAGTAGCGGAAATTAAGGGATTCTTCCTGTTGATTTTGATGTAGGCAAGTTTTAAAGTAAGGTTCTGATAGGAATTTTTTTCAAGGTGAGCCAGACTTAGTATCATAGTTATAGAGTGGGGCTAGATTCACACCCATTTAGTCAAATTCGCGTATCCTTTTGTCTAGAAAGATGCACTACTACATTTTTTAACCTCCTTACTTTACTGACGACATGTTTAAATTGAGCCTCACCCTTTTAAAAGTAAAAAAGCACCCTTAAATTTTGTAAACCTTTTAAATTCAAACAGTATTTCTATTGAAAATTTTTTATTCATTAAACCCTCTTGGGATCATTTTGTATGGTGGGGCTTGATTAACATCTGTTTTGGATATATTAATACTCTTTTATCTGTAAAGGTCCATTATCGAACTTTTAATCTCATTAGCAAAAAAACATTTAAATTTAAGGAAAATGATTGTAATTTAGCTTCACCCCTTTAAAAATTCAAAAACAATCTTAATTTTTGTAAACCTTTTAGATTCAAAAGGAGTAATTTTTTAGGAAATAATGTTTAGTCATTTAACTCCTTGGAATCACTTTTCTACGGAGGCTGGATCCTCGACTGTTGTAATTAAATTCATATTCTTTGTTACTAAAAGGTGCATTAGTTAACTTTTAACTTCTTTAGTGAAAAATATTTAAATCTAGGAAAAAAATTGTATTTAAACATACTTAATTTTTAGAAAACTTTAAAGTTTTAAATGAATATTTTGAGAAAAGTTTTTTTTAGTCATTTAACCCCTTGTGTATCGAAGCTTGAGAGTTTTCAAGTCGGAAAAAAACTCATTAATCATTCAAGTTCAAATAAATTGGAGTCTGTATCAATTTGGTTGTGATTAATCCTATCACTCATAAGCATGAATTATATAAGTATAATAATCATATTAAGAACATGTTATCATACCAATATATGGTAGCTGGAATATAGTTAAATATAAAAAAATTATAACCATATGAAGAACATGTTATCATGCAAATAAGGGTATTTCAATAACTCTCATACAAACTTAGGATTATTTATTTGTTATGAATTCAAGTTATAATTAGCAATATAATGATTTGATCTAGCCATTCTTAAAAGTCATGATTTCTTACGCTTTTAAAATATATTAAAAAATTTAGACGATAGATTTCTTACATCAACATGTCCGTACTTAAGATGTAAAATTAAGCTTCTTCAATATACTAATTTGTTTGTATTGAAGCTCTTATACATGCACAATGTTTCAGATATCTGGTGTATGCATCAACATACCAATACAAAGTACAAAATTAAAAAGTATTGAGTTTATGCCAAAATAGTCATTTTAGTTTAGGATAATTTACTACCTTAAACTATGGGGAGAAAGGGTACTTTAAGATAAAAAAAAAGTTAGAAGCTGAAAACACTGTTAACCACTCCTAATCTTGTATGTAAACTTCAATATAAAAATGGCATCTTAGGGGTTATTTGATAAAACTGAAATTTAACGGCAAAATTCGTAAAACTAAAAACTTTAAGTGATTGAATTTCTACCACCGAAAAATAAGTTGACATTTGATAAATCAAAAACAAATGTCTGAAAATTGTGGTGGTGGTTGTGCATGAAGACATCATGATAATTGTGGTGGTGGCTGTTCATATATGTCTTGTATTTATATCACAGGTTACACAGAGAAGGTTGCAACTTAACCATTAGTATATAAGACATCTTGTCCCACATTGGTTGTCAAGAGAAGACCATTGCTTATTATATAAGTTGTCTTGTATTGCATTTAAGGTCAAGAGAGAAGAGTCATTTTTTGAGTAGGCAAATAACTGAGAGATACACGTGAGGGAGTGTTGTAACTCTGACTTGTGCAAAATAGATTTTAGTTCTCTTAGTTTTCTCGTGTTCTATTGTTTGGTTATCATATTCTATACATATTTATTTAGAGTGATTTCCTAACAGTGGCGATAGGCAGCGACATGTCGGTCATGACAGAGATTGCAGTGTGGTAGTTATTTAGATGATTTTGACGAACATGTACGTGACAATGGTGTGGTGATGGTGATAGTGGTTAGGTCGTGGTAGCTATGGCGGCGGTAGCAAAAAGGAATAATGGTTGTGGTGGTGGTGGTGGAGGCACTGTTGCCAGCAAATTAATTGTGGCGGCATTATTGTGATAATTATTCTTTTCATGTAAAATTATATTCAATAACTTTTAACTATCTTACTTATAGTTAAGTGATAAGCATTAAGTAAGTCCACCCTGACTTAAAATTTTGGTCTGGTAGGAATTAATTTTTTAAGTGATACGACGTTAAGCATTTGATAACGCACTTAATTGAAAATCATTACAAATTTAAAAATTTTTTAAGTGTTTAATTGCGTTATCAAATACACCCTTAAACTAGAGTAAGCTGTAATATTCAATATAGCCAATAAAAGGAAGTATTTATCGCTAAAAGTGGCAAGTAATATTTGAATAGGTTTGGAGAAAAAAATCACCTTAATGACCAACTTTGGTATAGAAAATTATTGGATCGTAGAGTAGGAAGAAGTCTATCCTGCTTAGTAATCTTTGAGTGCAGGGCAAAGACTAGCCTCAGTTTCTACCTTAGAACCACGTCAAGGAAAAAATTGCATCTGATTTTGTTCCTTTCAAATGAAAAAGGTTCGAGAATTCCATGCCAATTTCTTCTTGAAAGATTTTTTTCTAAAAATCTTTCAAGGATAATTGGAGGTCTGATGGTAATACCCTAGCAAAATATGGGAATCATATTGCTGCTATTATTGATTCTAGCCTTTGGAAATTACCTCCAGCTAGATCACATGCCCTCAAACAGTGGCATGTTGATATGTCATCTATGGCAAGTCAACAAATTAAAAGAGACGATATAATTTTATGGAAGTTAAACAGGAATGGTAGATACATTGTTAAATTTGCCTGGAATGAGATGAGAACTAAGAAGGCCATTGTGCCTTGCTAGAAATTGGTATGGCTTCGTGGCAATATACCTACCTAGTGTGCTGTTATCTTGTGGATACTTTGTCATGCAGGTCTGAGAAGCAAGAGTAAGCTTAAGGGGTGGAACATCACTTATAATACCTGTACATTATGTCTATCTCACAGAGAAGATGATGATCATTTGTTTGGGGCTGTAAGTACACTGCAAAGTTATGGAATAATGTATTTGATTCCCTGTTAATCACTATCTAATGCACTTCTTCGAGGCAATGCTTGAATTACATCATTGATAATTTTGGCAGTAAGAGTTTTCAAGCGAAACTTAAGAAGCTAGGTATTGCAGTCACGGTTTACATGATTTGGATTGAGCAAAATACCAAAAAAATTTATAAAAAAACAAGAATGTGGATTAGATTTTTGAGATGATAAAGTAATTGATTCTGTTGATATATGTCTTGTATTTATGTCCCACATTAATTACTCAAAGAAGGTTATAATTTGGCCCTTAGTATATATGACATCTTGTCCCACATTGGTTAGAAAGAGAAGATCACTGATTTCTCCAAGTATAAGTAAGGTGTCTTGTATTGTGTTTAAGGGCAAGAGAGAAGAGTCATTCTTTGAGTAGGAAAGGAAGAAGAGTCTTTCTTTGAGTAGGAAAACAGTTGAGAGATACACGTGAGAGCATTGTAAATCTGACTTGTGCAAAGTGGATTTGAGTTCTCTCATATTTCTTGTGTTTTCTTGTTTATTTATCGTATTTTATACATATTTATCTAGAGTGATTTCGTAACAAGTGGTATCAAGAGCATTCCAGGTTAATTTTTTTTGGACAAAACTAAAATCAATTTGAGAGGATAAATATGTCGAACAACACGACCATGAAGTATGCCTATGAATAGTTTGATGGGAAGACGGATTTTGGCATATGGCAAAGCACGGTGAAGGATATCCTTGTGCAGCAAGGATTGCTCAAGCCTTTACTGGGGAATAAGCCTGAGTCGATGGATCAGGATGATTGGGAGGAATTACAGTTGAATCTAGCCTCGAAGGTTAAGTACCTGGTTTTGACAGAGACTTCTCCAACAACTCTGTGGCAGAAATTGAAGAAAATGTATATGTAAAAATCTTTGTCGAATCAGTTATATCTGAAGAAAGATATGTACCAGTTATGGATGAATGAAGGTTAAGATCTGGGTGACCATATATCAGAATTTAACCGGTTAGTATCCCAATTATCTAGTATAGATGTTAAACTCGAGGAGGAAGATCAGGTGATCTTGTTGTTATCTTCGCTTCCAAAATCATATGAGACCTTGAAGACTACATTGCTTATTGGGAAGGAGACATTGCTTGTTGATGATGTTATGACGGCTCTTATGGACTCGAGTAGAGTTAATGGGACTAATTCAAGCAGTCAAGGCGAAGGTCTGGTGGTAAGGTCTGAAATAAGAATGGTCATGGAAGAGCCAGAAGTTGGTTTAGAAGCAGAAATTCAAGACATGGGAAGGATATGTCTAAGTCTCCTGGAAAGCAGGACAAGTCCAATATTGACTGCTGATATTGTAAAGAGATTGGTCATATTGCAAGGAAGTGTCCAGAAAGGAAGGACAAGAAGAACAGAAAGAAACATGTAAATAATGCTAATATTGCTGAAAAAGATGATAAAAGTAGCGATGGTGATCTCTACTCGGTTTCATCGGTTGAGCAGCAAGAAGGTAATCTTTTATCAGTTAGAGACAACAATTTTTCTACGGAATGATTTCTTGACTCTGCATGTTCGTTTCATATGTGCCCAAATAAGGAATGGTTTGATTGTCTTACTCCATGTAACAATGGTACTGTGTTAATGGGTAATGACGCTGTTTGTGAAGCCATAGGGATAGGTATCATCAAAATTAAAATGCTTGATGGGATTATGAGAACCCTAGGTGATGTAAGGTACATACCTGACTTAAAGAAGAATTTGATTGCCTTGGCCACACTCGATTCTATAGATTACAGTATATCTATAAAGGGTTGAGTCATGAAAGTTAGCAAAGGTGCCATGGTAATAATGAAAGGTCAGAAAACTGGAAATTTGTAAAAACTGATGGGAAATACAGTTATAGGTGGAGCTTCAGTATCAACTCGTTTAGGTTCTAGCAATGATAACTCTAAGTTATGGTATAAATGGCTTGGACACTTGAGTGATGGAGGTATGCTGGAACTTCACAAGCGCAAGTTGCTGCAGGGAGTGAAATCATGTAAGCTGGACTTTCTGCAAATTTTGTGTGTTTAGGAAGCAAAAACGAGTTAGTTTCAAAGCTGCTTCTCATATTAGTAAAGAAGTTTTGGACTATGTGCATTCGGATGTTTGGGGACCAATCAAGCATGTCTCAAATAGGGGAGCTCGTTACTTTGCTACATTTATAGATGATTTTTCAAGGAAGGTATGGGTGTACTTTATGAAGCATAAGTTTGAAGTTTTCAACGTATTTAAGCAGTGGAAGGCTAGAGTTGAAAATCAGATGGGTAAGAAGCTTAAGTACTTCAGATCAGATAATGGCATGGAATACAAGGATGAGGAGTTTCTGCAGTTTGCAAGGATAAGGGTATCATCAAACACTTTTCAGTGAAGAGGACTCCAGAACAAAATGGGGTTGCCGAAAGGATGAATAGAACCTTACTGGAGCGAGCTAGATGCATGAGGTTGAATGCAAATTTGCCTAAGAGTTTCTGGGCTGAAGCTGTTAACACAGCATGTTACTTGATCAACCGTTCTCCATCATCTGCCAATAATCACCGAATCCCGAGGAGGTATGGTCCGATAAACAAGTTAATTTTTCTGCAATGAGAATTTTTTGTCATCTTGCGTATGTTCACCTTCAGAATGAAGAACGATCCAAACTTGATCCTAAGTCTAAAGAATGTATATTCCTTGGGTATGAAGAAGGAGTAAAAGGATACAGGTTATGGGATCCAGTGGCCAAGAAAAGGGTGGTCAGTAGAGATATGGTATTCAATGAAGCACAGATGTTGGATAAGGATGCAACTTCTAGCGAGAGGCAGGGTCACTCAGTGGAGATAAAGTTGCATGAGCAGAGGACAAAATCAACTGATGAGTCTACAGATAGATCTATAGATGAGCAGTCTTTAGAGGATCCAAAGGAGCATCCTAGTGATTTTTGGAATCTAGTCAGAGATAGAGAGCCACGTACAAAGAAACCAACTCAAAGGTATGGTTTTGAAGACTTGGTCTCATTTACACTAATCGTGGGAAGTGGAGATCCTACAAGTTACAATGAGGCTGTCAAGGCAGAGGATGGTAACTTGTGGTTGACAGCAATGGATGAGGAGATGGAATCTCTACGAAAAAATCAGACTTGGGAATTAGTTAAACCTCCAAAGAGTGTGAAGGCTATTGGATGCAATTAGATTTACAGGAAAAAGGAAAATCAAAAGTACAAGGCAAGATTGGTTGCAATAGGGTATTCTCAAAAGAAGGGAATTGATTATACTGAGATCTTTTCGCTAGTAGTGAAGCACACTTCTATCAGATTGATATTGTCCATTGTAGCAGCGCAGAATATGGACTTGGAGTAGCTTGATGTGAAGACAACTTTCTTCCATGGTGATTTGGAGGAGAGGAACTACATGCAGCAACCCGAGGGATTTATTGAGCCTGGGAAGAAGGACTATGTGTGCAAACTGAAAAATTCCTTATATGGCTTGAAGCAGTCTCCTCGGCAGTAGTATAAGCGATTCAACACATTCATGGTAACTCATGGTTACTCTCCCTATGAGTATTATTATTGTGTGTATTATCAACTCCTTGATGATAGTTCACTATTGTTGCTTACATTATATGTGGATGATATGTTGATTGCTGTGAAGAGTAAGTCTCATATTCTGCACTTGAAGAAATTATTGAACAGAGAGTTTGATATGAAGGATCTTGGTTCTGCCAAGAAGATCCTTGGTATAGGGATTCATAGAGATAGAAAGGCAGGAAAGTTGTGGGTAACTTAGAAAAGTTATGTTGAAAAAGTACTGGAGGGGTTTGGTATGCTCAATACTAAACCAATTAGTACACCATTGGGAGCTCATTTTCAGTTATCCTCACAACTTTGTCCTAGTACAGAAGAAGATGTTGAGAATATGTCTCGAGTACCGTATGCAAATGCGGTTGGTTGTCTAATGTATGCATGGTGTGTACCAGACCTGATATCTCACATGCAGTTAGTATGGTCAGCAGGTATATGGGAAATCCAAAGAAGCATTGGGATTCAGTGAAGTGGATCTTCCATTACCTAGCAGGTTCTACCAACTTTGGCAGCATGTTTGATCGTGATAGGACAAAAGGTGAGGTTTCTGGCTTTGTGGATTTGATTATGCTGGGAACTTGGATTCCAGAAGGTCTACGACTGGATATATTTTTACATTCTGCGGAGGGCCGATATGTTGGAAATCAGTGTTACAGTCTACTACAACATTGTCAACTATGGAGGCAGAGTACATGGCATTGACAGAGGCAGCTAAGGAGGCATTATGGTTGAACGAACTGGTAGGAGCTTGGCTTCAAGCAGCGTGGTGTTTTGTTACAGTGTGACAGTCAGAGTGCAATGGATTTGGCAAAGAATCAGGTTTTCCATGCAAAGACCAAGCATATTAATGTACGTTATCATAGGGTTCGGGAATGGATTAATTCTAGACAGATTGTAGTGCACAAGGTTCACACTAATGACAACGTAGCTGATATGCTCATGAAGACAGTCACGACAGAGAAGTTCAAGCATTGCTTGAGCATGATTTATCTTCTTTCTTACTGAGTTCGAGGTGGAGTGCATCCCTAACTTTAAAGGGGATACAAGGTGGAGTACTTGAAGATGGTACTGAAGACATATTACACTTTTCTCATGGAGTGGTTTGTTAATTCAAGCCAAGGTGGAGATTGTTGATATATATATATATATCTTGTATTTATGTCCTACATTGGTCACTCAAAGAAGGTTGTAACTTGGCCAGTATATAAGACATCTTGTCCCACATTGGTTAGAAAGAGAAGATCACTGCTTTCTCCAAGTATAAGTAAGGTGTCTTGTATTGTGTTTAAGGGCAAGAGAGAAGAGTCCTTCTTTGAGTAGGAAAGAAAGAAGAGTCCTTCTTTGAGTATGAAAACAGTTGAGAGATACACGTGAGAGAGCATTGTAAACCTGACTTGTGCAAAGTTGATTTGAGTTCTCTCATATTTCTTTCTTGTTTGGTTATCGTGTTCTATACATATTTATCTTGAGCAATTTTGTAATAGATTCAATGGCGTGTGAGAAGCTGGAGCAAGATGCCTGACAACAGTAAAAATCGAAGCCTTTGCACAACCTGAAGATTTCACGAAGAAATAATGGCGGTGAGGCAAAGATGTTCAGTCCTGTTTTGTACAGTATCTTCTCACATGGAGGTTTAGCCTTGGCTTTTTCTTTTTGTTGGTTGAGGATGTATTAAAATAATGATTTTGTTTACTAATACTTTGGACCTTTCACAAAAATAAAATAATCACAGTAAGATTGGAAAAACTCTCTTAAGGGATCGGAAAGGCCATTTGCTATATGCAGCGGATAAATCTTCTAGCAGACTTCAAAATGCAGGGTTCACTGAAATGCAGATCGCCTGTGAACTGTTAACTGTTGTTATCGGTTGCTATAAACGTAGTTGTCAAGAATAGACTTAACAGAGTACATAGATATTTATATATCTATATAGGTTACATCAAATTTTGTACAGATTGCATGCTAGTATGTGGATACCTCTTGAATAGCATTTAGCGAGCTTCAACTATCGTGATTGTGGTATCAAAAACCGAAACTGCTCCTACACAAGCTGGAGACGAGTCCGTGCCAGCATTCGCTGTCTTAAATATGAATGCAGGCTGCTTGGGAGATAAAAGGGTCGTTTCATGGCACAACATGGACGCTACTTCAGATATAGAGGGTCGATCATTTGCAAGCTCTTGTACGCACAGGAGTCCGATGTGGATGCATCTCAGGACTTGGTATGCTTGGTACGACTCGCCCAGCGATGGATCAGCTACTTCCAGAGCTCTGCCTTCTCTCCATAGATCCCAGACCTGGAACAACGTGTAACATCTTTCAGTGGTTGAATTAAAGTGTTAATGCAGACCTAGAGAGTGTTAGCACATATCTCTTTATGTTGGTTATCTGATTAGCACATATCTTCTTTTGTATTGTTTATCCCATGTGTACAATAATTTAAAATACTATGGATAGGCTTAGCTATAGGTTAGTTATATCTGATCTTGTCTATTTGAAAACTCATTATCCTGATCATTTTCATATATAAAAACATCTCACCCACCAGTTGAGTGGTGTGAGTTTCCTCTCCAGAATTTCATGATCTAACTTGGTATCAGCAGTCTCTTGTCTCACGACCCACTTTTTAGTCATGGCCTCTTCTACCTACACCACTACTGCTACCTCTCCAAGCCCTTCATTTCCCTCACTTTCTCATGCTCATCACTACCTCTCTCTGAAACTCACCACTAAAACTCCTATACTGGAAAAATGCAAGTCATGCGTTTTCTCCGCGGCCTTGAAATTTTCGGTTTACTGGATGGCACCATCCCTGCTCCACCTTCACACATTACTCCTCAAGGGTAGACTTCATCTATTTCCAATCCAGATTTTCAACTGTGGCAAAATCAAAATTCTCTGATTCGTAGCATGTTGAATTCTTCCTTCTCGGAATAAATCTTGTCGCTTGTGGTTGGATGCAACACTAGCCATGATGTTTGAAAGGTCTTAGCTTCATCTCTTGCCTCTCCTTCCAACACCCTGATTCTGGGCCTCCATAAATCTCTTCATGAACTCAATCAGAAGGATGACACTATTTCTGCATATCTTGAACGGGCCAAGATTATTTTGGATAAACTTTCCGTAGCTGGTCGCCCGCTTTCGCCCGAAGATTTCAATATATACGTCTTTCGTGGTCTGAAGCCTGAGTTCAAAGACCTTGTCACTACACTCAGTTTTCATTCCGAGCCGGTCATTTTCTCTGAACTCCATTCCCTCCTCAGCCATGAGTTTTTCAATGCTGATCAATTTGACAAACTCATTTTGCACCCTTTGTCGCCATCTTTATCTCTCAATCCTACGCCTACGGCAAATCTCTCTCATCACAACCACCATCCATCTTCTGGTTCCAGTTCTCGTCCCACTGGTGGTGGTCACAAATTCCAACACTCGTGGTGGAAATGGTGGCGGATGCCAAGGCAGGGCAGCGGTTGTACTGTTGGCAAATTTGGTAGTCGTCCACGCTACTGTAAATTCTGCAATGTCACATCTCATGATACTCTCTACTGCAAGAATCCCTCCAATCCACGTGTCAACTCTTTTGCTCCTACCGCCTATTACAGTGCGCACTCTGACACCACCCCTATGTCTGATGATTTTCAATGGTTTCCAGATACAGGCGCTACCCATCATTCCTTACCAACACTTGATGCCTTTCACTCTGTGGACCCCTTTAATGGCCCTGATCAGCTTCATGTTGGCAATAGTAAGGGACTTCTATCATTCACACTGGTACATCCATTATTCGCACCCCTGCTTCCTCATTTTCTTTGTCTAATGGTCTTCATGTTCCTTCTTTATCTAAATTTCTCCTGTCTGTTCAGCAGTTTACTAAAGAAAATAATGTTTATTTTGAATTTCATTCTCACTTTTGTTCGTTGAAAAATCAAGTCACATGACAAATACTCCTCCGCGGTCCTAGTAATAACGGTCTCTACTCATTCTCCACCTCTCTTCATCCTCCCGCCCGCTTGCTCTTACCGCTACTCTCACCACTCCCGATGATTGGCATAGACGCCTTGGCCATCCTCATGCTCGTGTCCTCCACCACATTCTCTCCTCAAATAAATTACCATGTACCACCTCCAAGCTTCACACTGTTTGCCCCTCCTGTCAATTAGGCAAAGCATCTCAGAATCCGTTACCTATCACAAATTCATATAGTTTGAATTTTATTGACCTTATTCACAGTGATGTATGGGGCCCCGTCTCCATTACTAATACTAATGGATTTCGATATTTCTTTCTGTTTCTTGATGACTACTCTAAATTTCTATGGTTTTATCCTATCGTTCGTAAGTCTGATGTGTTCCAAAATTTTCACCATTTTCAAGCTATGGTCGAACGCCAATTTGAAAGTAAAATCAAATCAATCCAAACTGATTGGGGTGGGGAATACCGCAAACTCAGTACCTTTTTTTTACAAACATCGGCATTATTCATCGTTGCTCTTGCCCCTACACTCATGAACAACATCGGGCTATTGAACGTCGACATCGCCGTATTGTTGAAACATGTCTTGCTCTTATGGCTCATGCCTCTGTCCCTCAGCAATACTGGAATTTTTCTTTTGAAATTGCTACATTTCTCATTAATCGCATGCCCTCCAAAGTTTAACAACAGAAATCCCCGTTTGAAATCATTTTTGGCACTTCTCCTAATTTTACATTTCTTAAGATTTTTAGATGCTCTGCTCTCCATTTCTACGACTTTACAACAGTCACAAACTCGACTATCGGTCTGCTCCTTATGTCTTTTTAGGATACAGTCCTCACTATTTAGGATATCATTGTCTTGACTTAAAAACCAAAAAAAATTACATTGTTCGTCATGTTGCCTTCGATGAATACACATCCTTTTTCTAGGCCTTCATTTCTTAGCTCACCATCGTCTCCCGCTTCTTCTTCCTCTTAATCGTGGGCCCTAGCGGCCACCCATCTCTACCTAAATCCCCTTTTACCACCCTCTCCTTGTCTATCTCCACTCTCTCCATCTCCTCATAACTTTCATCCTCATCCACCCCTTATTCCCTTTCCCAGACGCTCCTCCCCTGCCCATGCACCAACCATGGCTGCTCCCCCATCTCACACTCCCTCACACCATTCTTCCTCCCGCCTACACTGCTCAACTTCTCCTCAACACACCAAATCTTCCAAACCACCACCTCTATCTACTCGTTAGCATCCTATGATTCTTCGTACCATGACCAACTCCCTTAAACCCAAAACTCCATTGACCTTTGTGGCTAAAACACCACCCTTACCCGAACCTATTTGCTATACTCAAGCCCAAAAATTTCTCGAATGATGTGGCATCATGCAATGACTGAAGAATTCAATGCCCTTCTTTGCAATGGTACTTGGTCTCTAGTTCCGTACCACTTTAGCACGAATGTGGTTGGTTGCAAATGGATTTTCTGTATTAAACACCGAGCTGATGGTTCTTTGGAGCGATACAAAGCTCGACTCGTTGCCAAGGGCTTTCATCAGCAACAAGGCCTTGACTTCCATGAGACTTTTATCCCAGTCGTTAAACACACAACCGTCCAGACTTTCCTCTCCATTGTTGTTTCACATGGCTGGCCTTTACGTCAACTTGACGTCAACAATGCCTTTTTGCATGGCCTTCTCACTGAAGATGTCTACATGTCCCAACCCCCAGGCTTTGTGGATCCCTCTCACCCAAATCATGTTTGCAAACTCCACTGGTCTTTCTACGGTCTCAAACAGGCTCCCCATGCTTGGTTTCATTACCTGTCCACCTATCTTCCCGCTTTTGATTTTATCCCTTCCAAGACCGATCCCTCGTTATTTGTTCTCCATTCTTCTTGCATGTTTTGCTAAGTTCTTGTCCATGTCGATGATATTATTATCACAGGCAACTCCCCGTCTCATCTTACATCCCCGATTCACTCTCTTGGCTCTAAGTTTTCCCTTAAAGACCTTGGTCTCTTAAACTATTTCTTGGGTATTGAGGTTGTCTCTCTTCCCTCTGGTCTTCTCTTATCGTAACAAAAGTACATTGCCGATCTTCTCACCAACACTGATATACATCTTGCCAAGCCCGTCCATACCCCAGTTCCTTCCACCAGTAAACCCTCTAAATCATGAGGTGTTCCTTTCTCTGACCCCACCAAATATCGTTCAGTGGTTAGAGCCTTACAGTACCTTACCATCACTCGCCATGATATAGCATTTGCCGTTAATCGTGCCTACCAGTACATGCATTCTCCCTTTGAAGAGCATGTGGTTGCTGTTAAGCGTATTCTTCGATACTTAAAGCACCAGCAGTCACGGTCTATCCTTCAACAAATCTCGTAATTGGGAACTTCATGACTTCACCGAAGCTGACTGGGCTGGATGCGCTAAGCATCGCAAGTCTACTGGTGGGTTCGTGATCTACAAGGGAGGTAATCGCTTTTCCAATGTTAGACATTGGAAAAAAGAAGGAAAAGAACGTTGATGCTATGTATCCCAATAAAAGATAACTAACGCTCCCCACAATTGGTTCAGTTGGCTTGAAATTGAGTGAAAGATGAGCGAAAGAGTAGGGACTCTATAGAAGCAGTGGCCGCGTGTCTGGTGAGATATGACAACAGCCTTGGTGCCCGTTGGTAAGAGGGTGGTCAGAGAGAATTCCCAGGAAAGGGCTCCGTTACCAAGTTGAAACAGAAATACACACATTTCTCTTTTTTGACTAGTTTCATCAATCAAATTTGAAAGGGTGATACTATCCTAGCAAATTTGAGTTGATGCCAAAAGTTGGAGGGTTTAAATCAATGGTTTCAGCTTTCGATTTCAAACATCAAGCAAAGGAGATCACCTTGTGATTCCATGAAATCTAAGAAAAGTCCATGACCGAGACTTCTATAACGCTCCTATACAAAACCAGGAATTTTTCTTACTTTTTAATTTGTCATTGTCGGGTGAAAGTCTCGATATTCAAGCTGGATAAGTTTGTACAATTGCATTTGATTTCCAATGAGATATCTTGCTTGTAGTTGTAAGGAGTCACTTACATGTCCAATTAAATTGACGGAATTCTCCTTATAGTAGCTGCCATTTCTTCGGCCACTGATGATCTCCAATAACAGAACTCCAAAGCTGAAAACATCAGACTTTGTTGAAAAAAGGCCTTCCATTGCATACTCTGGCGACATATAACCACTGCAATCAAAAAATGAAGTGAGTCATTGCTTGGCTCTCTCTCCCTCTCTCACCCCCCCCCCCCACCCCCCTTTCCTCACTCGTGAGTATGTGTGGTACTTACTATGTTCCAACGACTCTCTTTGTGTTGGCTTGAATTTGGTCCCCTCCAAATATTCTAGCCATACCAAAGTCTGATATCTTTGGCTTCATGGCAGCATCTAGTAGCACATTGCTGGCCTTAAGATCCCTATGAATGATTCTTAGTCTCGAGTCCTGGTGAAGATATAACATTCCTCGGGCAACCCCCAAAGTGATTTCAAAGCGTTTCCTCCAGTCTACGAGGAAGCCTTTTTCTTTATCTGGATCAAAAATTGTAAGCTACAATCGTCACAACTGTATCTGCTTTTAGAGTTCTCAAGCGCATCTGATTGGCACTTAGAGCATAGCTTTAGGTAAACGGAATGAACTAGTGATACAAAATGCTGTAACTTGATGAAAAAACTGGAAAGTTTGCATACCAAAGATGAAAGAGTCCAACCCTTTGTTTGGCATATACTCGTAGATTAACATCTTCTCTTCCTTTTGAATGCAGCATCCCAAAAGCCTCACAAGATTTCTGTGCTGGAGTTTTGCTATCAGTGTAACTTCATTCTTGAACTCTTCTACCCCTTGCCCTGAGCTGTTTGATAGTCTTTTAACTGCTACTTCCTGTCCATTGCATAGCCGACCCTGATAGCATATGTCCTCATCTCAGATTTCAATAGTTACTTACATAATAATTACGTAGCAATTAAAATTAGCAAACTGGAAAGAGGTTATATGGTTGTCAGAATTGGGAAAGGCCACCTTATATACCAAGCCAAAACCACCTTCTCCAAGTTTGTTAGCAATAGAAAAGTTTTCTGTAGCAGCAGCGATGATGCTTAAAGAATAGAATGGTAAATCTGCATTTGTTCCAGTTTCATCAATCCCCTTTCCTTCTGGAGAGGCTCCCAAGGTTGTTGAAGTAGTGTTAGGACTAAATAGCAGTTCATCCCGTCTTTTCCTACCTGATATTTGAAAAGGATTAGATGTATATGTGTAATTATGATTCTTTCCTTAATAAAGAGTAAAAATCAAAGAAGCATTACAATGGAAATGAAAAGGGTTAATCAAACTGGTATGTCAGATGTGTCAATCTTTCTGTAGTTACGATCTTTTTGATTTCGGCTTTGGACCAGCTGATAATGGTTCTTTGGGGGATAATGTAGTTACCTCTTCTCTTCTTCATCAGCATATAGACCAAGCAAAGTATGAAAAACAGGGTAGCAACAGACGCTACCACAACTGCCACCACCCGCTTGCCACTAAAGCTCCTTGACACTTTTGCATATTTAGCTGAAAAAGGAAAACAATCATTTAACCGATAAGTCCAGAAAACCACCTTTGAAGTACTTAGTTGTTCATCATGTTCCAGACTGCGGTTTACGCTCTAATACTAGCATTCGGTAATTTTTTGAGTAACCAATAAACTTGAAGACGAGTAATCTGTAGTCAATAACACATTTCGCTGATTACCACACGGATTCAGTCATACACTCACTGAAAAGTAAGATTTTTAGTTCTATCAATGTCATTTTTCCTTGTTCATTTTCCTCTGTTGAAAATGGCGCATGCTAGTAAACATGGAAAGCTTTGTCTCTGTTGGTGATCCTTTCCTTTTTTAGGCAGCTTAAGAAGACCATAACTTCGCCAATGTAAACTTGGAGTATCTAAATCAATCCTGTATTTTAAACTTGTTTATGAATATTTTGAAAGAAGATCTACCAACCTCTAAGATAAGGCATACCTAATTCAATTGAGTCCACACGTATAAACAAATCTTGGCCCCCATTTGCAAACTGCTTTATATCCATCATGTTCCCATGCCAAGTAATGCACCCACTTCCCGCACCACTAACATTAGCAGCAGTGTACCCCGAGCACGAGCAGTTTCTCAAGCACAACTCCTTGCATGCTTTCGCTCCCAAGTTCTTATCCACGTGTGTGGCAATTGACGTGTCGGGGACCTTCACACGTGGCACCTTTACGAATCCCTCTCCATTTCCACATGTGCGACCACCACGCTTCCTGACGCACCCCTTTGAACCATCTCTTAAGTACCAGTCATGGGCCGACTTGGGCTCAAACCCCGGGAGGCACGTGCACTGAAACTCATCCGCTTTAGTGTACGGGTCACAATCACCAAACGCACCACAATGGCCAAAGTTGTCACACAGGTCCTCAGGTGCAGACCAGAACTCGACCCATTTGCGGTCGCCCTCGTGCCACGTGAGTCTTTGCGATGTCCCAAACTCAGTTACCACCATTCTTGAGAAAATCGAGGCATTGTGCAGCCCATTCATCACGGTGACCTCATCACCATTGTCAACATAACTGGCATTTAAGATGTAATTATATGTCATCTCAGGCACACCACTCCATCTAATCCCATTCCAGGGTCCGGTCCGCCATAACCTAACCGAACCCTTGTACAAGAAAAGCTGGGGTGACCCAATAGGATCCATCTTCAACGAATACTCTCCAGTTCCCGGGTCATTCCCTGACTTCCAAGATGTCAAGAAGCGGGTGAGACCGGTCCTTCGGTCCAACCCAATTTTCATGTAAGGAAGCATGGTATTTGTAGGATAATCAAAGCTTTGCCACGCTACAACCTTTTTGCCACCTCCTTGGAGCAACACCAAATTTCCCGAATCCACGAGCTGAGCCGAAGAAGAGTTCGTGATTGTTGTGGATGAGGCATTGGTCGACCATAGAACTTCTTGGTTCTTATGATTTACGACTAGGTTTCCGGTTTTATCGATAGACAGAACTCCAGAGGTGTCTGTGATCGGATTGTCTCTGTTGGCAACCCAAACTACGGTTAGCTCTGACACTTTGTTGTACCAAATACCCACGTACCGGTTGGTGATAGAATTTCTGGTACTAAAGAATCCAAGTGCAAAGAAGCCTCCACTAGAGACTAAAACTTCGCCGTCTTTGAGAGGTTGGTTTTGGGTGATGGTGTCATAGGAAGCTGAAATTTGGAGTAGAAGAAACATAAGTAAAGAAAACAGGCACTCTCTTTCTTGATGCATGATTTCCAATCGAAGACTGTACAAACTCCAAAACGAGAATGAAATCAGATTTTGAAGGTCTATAACGTGTTCGTATGTATGTGAGAGAGGGGGAGAAATAGAGAGAGATTACAAAACGAAAGAGACTTTTTGTTTGCAAGTGTAGAAGGAAGACACTCGGTGATGAGAAAAACAATTTTGAGCGCATGACAAGATTCTTTGCGTGTTTGGGCCATTCACGGATGATGAGAAAAACAATTTGCAGTAGTTTAAGTGACTTGGACTAGAGTAAGCTCTAAGATTCAATATAGCCGATCAAATTAAGTTTTTGTCGCTAAAAGTGGCAAGTAATATCTGATTGGGTTTGGAAAAAAAATTCAATTTTAATAACTAGGGTTTTCGCAAAACAAAATTGTTTAATTGTAGAGTTGGGAGAAGTTTATTTAGTAAATTTTGAGCGCATGACAAAGACTAGTCTCAGTTTTACTTTGAAACCACGTCAAGGAAAAATTGTGCATCTACTTTTGTCCTTTCAGTAGAAAAGGTCAGAATACTCCACGCCAGTATCTTCCTAAAAGATTTTTAGTGAAACTGGTGTTAGTGACACATTTTTGGTTTTACATTGAGAATTATTTAGATAAAGACAAGTTTCCATATCGAAGAATTTTCCTTAATTACCCATCATTTGAACTTAAGATTGTAATTAACTAAGGACGCAAATGTAAAATAAATTAGCCCACTATTACAAACTTAACGGTTATCTCTCAGTCTCTTCATTTCATTGGTAACTCCCATCTCCTAAAGGCTAAAGCATCATTCGGCAGAACTGGTGAAAAGCCCTAATTTAGGTGTTGTTCGACGAATATGAATATAAAGATCAAGTCAGAATCAAATGGTACTGCAATTGAATCGATAAGTCTTGCTTTAATTTAGATGTTGTTTGGTAAAAAAGTGCAGAGAGGGGCGAGAGCAGAATTTTGCTTATGCAGTTCATTCTCTCCTTTTTATCTGATTTTTGTCACTTCCTTGGAATGACCCAACAAAACCTTGGGACCTATTACTTGCACAGAGTGAGAGAGATTCAGTGAGTGGGGGGGGGGGGGGGGATGAGAGAGAGAGTTTAGGATTAATCACTTCCATTGATGGATTTGATGTGTGTTAGTCTCTCTCTTTCTTTTCTTGCTATCAGTAGGGCGCCCGTTTTGATTGTATTGGATTGAAATTGATTGATACGGAGCCTTCGAGGTATTCACTGATTTCGAAGAAACCCATAGGTTTATTTTGACGTGCGGATGAAGGAATCGCGAGAAGAGTCAGGAAATGTGAGGGATACATCTGTGGTACTGATTGTAATGTCTTCCTATTTCTTTATCAGAAGTAAGTGGGCCCATCTGATGTTCTACCTGGTAATATCTTTGAAGAATGGTCTTTTGTTTGTTCTTTGGATCATTTGCTGGGACTACAAATCACCTGGTGATCCGGTTCTGTTGAGTAATCAAAAAGATGAAAGACATATGTTTCGTGTGAAGCAATGCGAGTATTCACCATTTTTATTCCTCTTCTCTGGTTCATTTACCATCTCTCTCTCTCTCTCTCCTCGATGACATTGTTTCTAAGGTCTCTGTGTTGTGTGCGCGTGTGTACGTGTGTTTTACTTTTGTGTTTTGCCTGTTGTTAGATGCTTTACTTTTGTGTTTTGCCTGTTGTTAGATGCTTTAATCTTGAATGTGTTGCTTCCTTTTTCTCGCTTAACTGGTACTTTTCTTTTCAGTTGATTTTATCCTTCTCTCATTCATCTACCTTTTAGCTGGGTTGCAGTGGTGGTGTGCCAGGGGGCGACCTTGATGGGCTATGGGTAAGTTGTGTTTCGCCGGGGGACAGCGGCGGTTGGCCGGGGGACGGTGTGCTTGGCTTTAGGGATGGCGGCGGTTGGCGGTGGGACAGTGGTAATTGGGCAGAAGTGCAGTGGTAAGGCTGTGGGATGGGGGTTTGCTTTGGGATGGTGGTTGGCTGTTGGAGCTGTGGTGGTTGGATTTGACCATGGTGGTGAAGGGATGTACGAAGAGTTGGTCAATCGCTGTTGGCTGGGTCCGTGGTGCATTGGTCGAAAGGGGTGGAGACGGAGAGAGAAAGCATAAGAAAAATGGACAAATAAGTCCTGCTCTTAAAAATAAGGCAAAGTTTGTAGCAGTTGGCGAGGAAAAAAGAAAAAAAAAAAGGAGATCTCAACGTGTATTGACGTGGACAGTTGAATCAGAGCTCGAATTATGGGGCTTTTCAGGTGTTGGGCGTGGATCAGACCCCTTATATGCAAATATATGGCTCACGTGCTTTACATGTCAAACTTTTTTTTTTTTGAAAACAAAAATATTTTATGACTTACTGAAAATTAAGTGATAAGAATTCAGTACGTCTCATCGTCCCTGGCTTAAAATTTTGGTCCGGTAGGAATTAATTTTTAAATTGATTCGACGTTAAGCATTTGATAACTCACTTAAATGGAAATCATTAAAAATTTTGAACTTTTATAAATACTTAATTGCGTTATCAAACTACCCTTAAACTAGAGTAAGCTGTAATATTCAATATAGCCAATCAAAGGAAGTATTTATTGCTAAATGTGGTGAGTAATATTTGAATAGGTTTGGAGAAAAAAATCACTTTAATGACCAGCTTTGGTGAAGAAAATTATTGGATCGTAGGGCAGATCCTGCTTAGTAATCTTTGAGTGCAGGGCAAAGACTACTTTCAGTTTCTACTTTGAAACTCCGTCAAGGAAAAAATTGCATTTGATTTTGTTCTTTTCAATCGAAAAAGGTTCAAGAATTCCATGCCAATTTCTTCTTGAAAGATTTTAGAAAAAAAATCAGTACTGATTCTGGAAATTATATCTTGTAAAGATCACGATCTAATCCGAAAACTCGTGATGTTGAATAAAGTTAAAAAAAAAAAAAGAGAGAGAGAGAGAAGCAGAAATAGCGCTTAAGTCTATGAATTTCTTGATAAGTTTAACGAACTGCTTAAGATAACAATAGCATTGACAATAGTTCCTTAAGAAACAAAGAAAATCATAGATTAAATTTCAATTTTACCAATCTATTGTCTAAAAGTACTATTAACGGGAAAAATGTATCATAACATTCACCAAAATGTTGATTATCCTCCATTTATTTGTTTATAAAAATCTAGTGAATAATACTTGCATCTTCATATCAAGTTAGCTTGGGGACAGACTATTGCACTTCACCATTTACCTATTAAATGTGTTCCTTGTAGTTCTATGCTAATTCAATTTTTTATCTAATTGTTATTGAGATAATAATTCATGTTATGTAAAGTAGTGTTACACAAACAAATTGGCATATCAGAAATTTACCAACATTATGAGGAAATTGGCATTGTATTCACCTAGGGTCACCTTTTCTTTAATCGACTTAAGTTCTCTTTAACGCAAATGTTAGGGCTAATTTCACATTTTTTGTTTAATATCTAATATTGCCAACATGATACATCTAGGGGTGACTATTTCAAGCATTTCCTTTTCGACTTTTTGGCCCACATTTGCTGCTAAAAGAATAGTGTAGTGACAAAAGAAAACATATCAAAATATGGATTGAAATACCCTAAGGACCTAACCATATATATACAACAAAAATTTCTAAATTTTAGTTGTTAGTGCGATGTAATATAAAATCGAATCAATGCATTTACAATAGCATAAGTAAAGCTTAAACCCTTTGTCCTTGAGCTTCTAAGTGCAAATTGATCTAGTAATAAGTGGAGCAGATGCAAGAATCATATCAACTAACGAAATATCATAATGCTTATTGTAACACCCCGAAATTTTCAGAGCATTATCCGATCATTCCATCAGATCCTCAACTGTCCAATTTATTCATTTCCAATAATGATAACCCAACAACATCCATGTCGGAGCACTACAGTCCATCAACTATCTTAACAAACCGTCCCAAAACAATAGTAAAGTACTTAAATTATGACATTACATAACGGCTCTCTAACAAGGCTCAAATAAATAACAATGTAAAAACATAAACTACTTTGAAATTCAAGCTCGTCCGTCCCGAAATCTTACTGACAGTTATTTCCTGCAGAAGGGAATAGAAAAAAAGAGTGAGCTTTCGAGAGCTCAGTAAGATCGCTCAACATTTAGTAGCGATTTCAAACGAATTGGTCAGAAAATTATATCAATGACAATATAGAAACAATGTTCTCAAAATTTCTCAATTAAAGATTCAATGAATACACTTTCGATTTCACTGAAACAATACAGATGATATTGGACATGAGTATATTGCAAAGCCACACAGGCAGTGCAGGGTAACACTTAGCAAAGCCACACAGGCAGTACTCAATAACAATATGGTTACATATGCATATGAACACTAGCAAGACCCTCAAGGTACTAGCATTTCCCGACAGTAACAGACCATATCCTTATATTACCCCCGATACAGACCATCCTTATAACTCCTCAATACACTATCTCATGTCAATATGCAGAATGCAATTAGTGATATTACAATGAATAAATCGACACTCAAAGAGATTTTCAATGAACGTGTCAGGCTCAAACAAAGGTTATTAATGACAATCGATATAATTTCATCACAATTATAATTGAGTCCAAAGAAAATAACGATAACAAATTAGAATAACATATGAATCAAATAGAGGAGTTAGGTTCGGATGAAAATCTCTTACCTCAATCCAATTCAAGAAATGCGCTCGTTGCTATTCAACCTCGTACAAACCTCGAATTAACATAAATTGATAGATTAATTATTAGAATACAACCTAGCCTCCCAAACAATTAATCTAATGCTAATTTTCAATCGTTGCTCACTCTAACACTTTCAACGTAAACAAAAACGAATCGGATCCCTCAAACAGCTAAACCTATAACCGATAACCATGCACACTCTATAACGCATAAAACACTCCAAAATTTTTAACAATTACGTATAAAATACTTTTATGCCTCAAAACAGCATAAAAAGTTACAATATAAATTTTTCGGATTTTTCAATATTTTTGAAAAAACAACTTTCTTAAATACCAGAAAAAGGCCAAAAATAACAATTAATGCTTCTAGCTCAAATCAAAGCCCCATAATTTTCATGATAGCTTCAAAGCATATAAGAAAAATACTGAAATTGAAATTAAGATTTTAAAATAACCAAAATTATTTTTAAATCATTCATTTTTTAAAATAAAATGCTATACATGTTAAGGTACTGAATTAACTCGGAACTTTCTGTAATTTTAACTGAGTTGTCTTTTTTCTATAAAAACATTTCTGTAATTTTTCCAAAATTAAGTATTAATTGTAAAGGATCAAAACAAATTTTAGGACAGCTGCACCTGCAAATATATTAAAAATACCAAACGATATCAGAAAAATATGTAAATTTTACAGTAATTCTAATATTGTCCTAAGAACCTTCCCGTGAAGTTTCAGCATTTTTGGACAATGGTACAGTACCCAGCAGCCATGTGGTACAACTGTGCAAGCGTAGTGTACCACCTTAATGCACAAACCCATTTCACTCGCTTCTTCTTCTTCTTCCTTACTCTCTGCCCACTCTCAGTACACAGCAGACCCACTCACGGCTGTCATGCAAATTCCTCCTTCCCCATTACAGCCACTCAACACACAAACCCACACACATGCAGTCAATTTACATCCATTCATATACAAGGCTTCATCTTCACAAGCATCTAACGGTCACAGCGAATTCACTGCCGGGCTTCTTCTCTTTTCTCTTTATCCTTTGACACACACACACACACACACACACTTATATACATATACATACACTCACCTCACTACACTGCACACACCAGCACCCATTTCCTCTTCCACTTCAACCCTCTCACACTCACAGCACAATGTTATAATTCAATAAGTGTGATACCAATCACGCCAAAATAAAAAAAAAATCAACTGCAAAATTCTCCTACTACACTAACTCATTCAATATTTTCACAAATTTCTTACCTTTTTCCACTTACATGCAACCTAACTTGGTTCAATAAATTCATTACTGATAGACATTCTTTTTCACTAAACACAATAAACCCAAGGGCAAAGTTTTCTCATATCTTCAACACGCAACAATAATCTAAAATAAAGGAATTGAAACTAAACCCAACAGAACAAACGAAAACCTTACTTGTTACTGGAAGTAGCTCCATGCAACTCACGGGTCTCTTACAGGCACTCATCCACTTGTTCTTCATTTTCCTCTTTATTTTCTTTTTTTCTCCTCCTCTTCCTCTTCTTAACACATACAATCCTCCTTTTTCCCCATATCCCAGCCTTTCCATTTCCACTGCTTGCTCTTCCTTTTGCTAAGTTCTTTACACACAAAAAGAAAAATACCCACTATACACGGTTGCACACCCAACGCAACACAGCAGCTCCCACTACACACGGTTGCACACGCAACGCAACACAGCAGCTCCCACTACAGACGAAGATACATTTGAAAGGCCAATAAGGCCGTATGCCATGGCAGCCTCTTCACGTCTGCAGCGGCGAGCATTGCCCGGAGCTCTGCCGCAATAGTAGTTACGCCAACGGTCGCCTTTTGGCTGCTCTGGCGCCACCCTCACCGGCCGGTCGGTCTCGTCAGCCTCCCCTCGCCATGATTGCCGCCGGTGGTAGCCTAAAAAAGAGCACCACACACATACACACTTTTGCACACATACATACTATAACGCACAACACACACACAAACACCATCTCTTCGTCGCCAATCCCAGTCGTCCCCGGTGCTCGCCGATCGTCATTGGTGGTGCTGATTGGCGGCTGAAGGATGCCATTTACTGCCCGTTTTCTTTTTGGCTTTCATTACTTCCCTGCCGGCGGTCATCGTTCCCTTCACTGGCATCGCTGGTCGGGGCGATGAGGATTCCAGATATTGCAGCGGCGCTGCCCGATCTAGGGTCGACGGCATGCTCTCCTTGTCCCCTTTTTTTTTGTTATCATTATATCTACATTTAAACAATTGCCAAATTGTAATTAAAATTTTCAAAGTGATCCCCTTCGATTTCAATTTCATTTTCTTTTTCTCTATTGCACCTAATTTTCATATGTAAATAATGGTTATTATCAATGATTACTAATAATATTAGTCACGCACCTCATTGCTAAATACTCCAAAGAACACCACTCATATAATCTGCTGCTAAAAATAAATATATTGCTAGAATATATACCTTACAACCAGCTTCATCATTCTAAGTTATAATTATAAGAAAAATTACCGCTAAAGGTTAAACACATCGTTGCTTAAAATTACCGCTAAAGTTATAATCACAAGAAAAATTCGTTGCTAAAGACCCCATAACTAATCAGATAGGATTTACCATAAAATTGGTCATAAGTTTGGGTTATTACACTTATTCTTATATTCATCATCTTTGTCTATAATATTTTATTAGTATTTTACACACCTATTCAGCCTATAAAATGGATTTATAATACATAGTCTTAGACATATAAAATAGAACTAAATTTTTGGAATTGCTCCTCTCAGATATAGTTTATATGAATCGTTGACACAATAGCTTTCAAAGAAAAAGGAAGGATAAAGCAAGTCCAAGGAGCGAAAATCATAAAATAATAATAATAAAAAAAAAATAACTTTAACGACTAACCTTGAAAAATATGAAAAAAGTTATCTTCAATTTGGCCTATATGAAAGATATTGCATGTCAAGTATCTCATCAAACTCGTAACTCTTAGGCCCAAGACCAATGCTTCGCAGCGTCTAGAGCCATTAGAAATATAACAAAAATAATCCCCTCACTCGTATTGAATATAAAAAATCGAAAGTGAGTCGATTTGTCATAAAGCATGCCTACTTTTTCCTTTCATATTATATCTTTGTTTCCAACGTATCGTCTTTCATTTCAAGCTCCCCTCCAACCAGCTCCCTCCATTCAGCTTCTTCCCATCTGGTTCCTTTTCTTTTCCTCCTATTTGTAGAAAATAACTCCAAGTTTGTTACCACCACTGCATTGATTGCTTGCAAGACCTAATTAATTATAATATTTTGAACATGATTGCATGAATAAGACCGTAATCAAGCCTTTAATTTGCTAATTAGATTGCAAAGCCTAAAATAATGTTATAGGGAAATTATGAACAGATATATCTATACTACTAATAAAAGTTTGGATGTGTGAATCATTTTTTGGACAAAAATATCATTCGTATATCTATAAATCACTCAATTGCCGTTCAAATGTAATTAATATACCTAAAATCTAGATTCTTCTAATAACTACACTTTTTTCCACACTCATAAAAGTTGCAATTAATATGTGAATGTACTTTTAATATCATTTATAATTTGGCGCTAGTATTAATTACGTTATAAAAGACCTTGATGAGCATAACATCTTATGCAAAAAATTTCAGCAATTTTCTTTTTTAAATGATCATTTGTTAAAAATAGTTTTTGCTTTCAATAGATAAATCTGAATTTCATACTTTTTAATTGATAATTGAATCTGCCTTTTATATTGGCAATGATATTTTACTCTTACACTTCAATCAAAAAAGAAAAGGTAAAAAATTGAACATTCTTAGCCTCTTTTACTCTTACACTTCAATCAAAAAAGAAAAGGTAATTGCAATTAATATGTGCATATATTTTTTATGTCATCAATAATTTGATCCTTGGTATAGATTAGGTTATGAAAGACCATCACGATGCAGTAATGCCATTCCTGGGACGGATAAACTCGACAGTAACAAAGACCTATGCCAGTCGGACGCTACTTCTACATCAAGATGATGGAACATTGAAGCCACTGGCAATTGAATTGAGCTTGCCAAATCCACAGAGAGACAAGTATGGCGCCACCAGCCAAGTCTTTACTCCATCAAAGCATGGCATAGAAGGTTCAGTTTGGGAGCTAGCCAAAGCCTATGCTGTTGTTAGTGATTCTGGTTATCATCAGCTCATTAGCCACTGGTAGGTTTACAAGATTGATTCTTTTGGCAAATACACCGCCCCACACACACAGGGTGTGTGAGGAGTGTTGGATTTATGCTACGTACCCTTAATTTTGATTCTGGTTGCAGGTTGAACACTCATGCAATAACAGAGCCTTTTATCATTGCAACGAACAGGCAGTTGAGTGTGCTTCATCCAATACATAAGCTTCTGCATCCCCATTTTCGTGATACAATGAATAAAAACGCCTTGGCCCGGCAGATCCTCATTAATGCAGGTGGCGTACTCGAAATGACAATCTTTCCAGCTAAGTTTTCACTGGAAATGTCCTCTGCTATTTATAAAAGCTGGGTTTTTATAGAGCAGGCTCTTCCTGCTGATCTGCTTAAAAGGTCAGTTACCGCACTTCATGTGAAATGTGATCACAACAATGTTGATCTGTACAAAAAATGATATTGACTCCCTTCAATTTGAATGCAGAGGAGTGGCAGTTCCGGACTCAAGCCAACCCCATGGCCTCAAACTTCTCATAGAAGATTACCCCTTTGCCGTTGATGATCTTGAAATTTGGTCAGCAATTGAGACCTGGGTTGATGAATATTGCTCTTTCTACTACCCAACCAATGACTTGATCAAAAGTGACATTGAACTCCAGTCATGGTGGATGGAGCTTCGCACCGAGGGCCATGGTGATAAAAAGGACGAGCCATGGTGGCCTGAGATGAAGACAAGAGCTGAACTTACCTTGAGTTGCACCATTATCATATGGGTTGCTTCTGCTCTCCATGCAGCCGTCAATTTTGGGCAATATCCTTATGCTGGCTTCCTCCCAAACCGCCCAATCATAAGCCGTCGGTTCATGCCTGAACCTGGCACGCCTGATTATGCTGAGCTTGAGACAAATCCCGAAAAGGCCTTCCTAAGAACAATTACATCGCAGTTCCATACCCTCCTTGGCGTATCTCTAACAGAAATGTTGTCCAGGCATGCCTCGGGTCACAGTAGTGCCTCTGGACTTACTGGCACGGGAATTCCCAACAGTGTGTCTATCTGAAGTAAAACAAATCAGGCGTATGCTTAAATGTCCTCGAACTTCAGACTGCCTTCTAGTTTCTACTCAAGCAAACGAGTGCCAACTATATGCAGCAGTGAATAAAGCCACCCTTTTTACTGATGGCATAACCTGTTTGTATCACTGACGGCATTTTCACTTTGACTACGGTTGAGCCGAAAGCTGTAAGCAGCAATGAACAAAGCCACCCTTTTTACTTAAAACTAACTGAACTTGGACAACTCATTTTAAAAGATTCTCTCCACGCCTCTGAAGTAGACACTGCTTAATCCTACGAATTTGTGCACATTTTTGTACTCAATTTCCCCCTCCCTCAGTTCTGCCCATTCATTTCGTTAATAAGCATAACATCTTATTTAATAATTTCAGGAATTTTTTTATATGACCATTAGTTAATAATAATGATTTTTTTGCTTTCCATAGATAAATCCGGCTTTCGTAATTTTTGACTAATAATTGAATCTTTCTTTTATGTTGGTAATGATATTATGCTAATTCACTTCAATAAAAAAGAAAACGTCAAAAAATGGATATTTTTAGTCTCTTTCGTTTTCTTGCGTTTGGCTAAGACCTGATAATATATGTGTGTGCGTTGGGTTGGATTGGGTTGGAGGGGGGGGGGGGGGGGGCGGTATGTGTGTCTGTAGTTGATGTATGAATTTTATTTATTATATACACGTTTACATTTCTAATGTTATCACATCGATAACTGCCGACCTATCTCAAAGCTCATTCGTGTTTCCCCTTACTGTAAATCTACTATACACCTTCATACATCTTCAATAACTCAAATTTTGTGTCTCTTCGTCTCCACCTCGTCAAGTAACCAGATGATGAGCATTAATTTGTGCATGTTGTTCAAAGTTTGTTTAGAGGTAAATTAATTTTATGTTCTAGACCTTGATTGCTTAACACTCCGTATAACAAATTCTAATTGATATCCTTCTACGACTGTAAGTTTCAAACGAGTTTTGATTTGTGAGTTTTTCTAGGTTTAGGCTCTATAGAGGTAAGCTTCCTAATCTCTTATGCTCTTTACAACTTTGACTTTTTTTTATGATGAGGCTTGATAACTCTACGATTTATTTTAAGTGCCAGCTTCCAATGTAAGGATCAACATATTATTAGCACCAAGATTCTATATATAATTTACCAGAGAAAAAAGTGATCTAGATAAAATGGTGAGAGCAAAACATTTACTTTTCAGAATCAGACATTTTATTCGGTATTATCGATAGACAGTATAATTGACAAGTTTTATGTTAAGTCGTTAATAACTTTGAAAATATCCCATGTACTAGATTAGAGTCATCGAATGTGGAGCAAACAACCCTAACTCCTCCAAAACATACTTATTAGGATATTCTTTCAAATTTGTGAACATGTAAACTTTATTTGAATATGGGTGTGGTTGAATATTCTATTATTGTGTATGATGATGTCACTTTTCTTCTTTTATAAATTAATCCTTAGAGATTTGACCAAAAAGAAAAGTGAAGCAAAATCATTGCTAAAGCCAAAAATAAGATTAAACAAGATAAAAACATATGTACGTTAAAAAAAATAAGGAAACCTATTCATATGGCCACCCAAAAATAGTCATGGCCACCGAGAATAGCTATTTCAATCATTGTTGTTGAGAAATTACCACATAATACCTTTTTAGCGACAAACGCTGAAGTTGCATATCAATTACACATTTAGCTTAAGTTAGCCTTGAAAAATACAAATCTTTAATCTTTAATAGATATAACACTTTGGTATTATTAAGATGTCCAACACTGTAGCTACATTAGTGCTGCACGAATGTAAATATTCTATCTCTAATATAGATGAAATATTTTTCTATTGGCCGATAAGGGAGGGGTTATCGAAAAAAGTTTGACCACTAGGCTTAGAAAGAAAAATTTTAGCCTTTGATCTCAGAAGGCGGTTGTTTTATGCCTTGCTAGATTGTTGCATCAACTTATTTTTCGGTCTTAAATGTTATACACTTAGTTGTAAAAGGTAATTGCCAAACTTATACCATGTTTATGAAAATTCGTTCCACAACCAAAATATTTTGATTTGCGTCTATATTTTCGTATACTGGTTGCTTAGCAACTTATATGCTAAATTACATATATAGCCTCCATTAATTCCTTACTTGATTTTCATTATGATGCATACTAGATTTTCTGACTATGAACCTTCTAAAACATTGATGTTCACGTGCATCGCACGTGGACTCAACTAGTACAACAAAAAGGATGATAGCAATAATAGAATTTTTTTCCTAGAAGGAACTAAGAGGAAAACAACCAAACATAAACATTTGTTGGCAAATTCCTTTATTAATTAGTAATCGCATGCATGGAGAAGTGATGAAGCGGAAAATGGTTCGATGCTATGTGGAGGTGCCACAAAGGATGCGGTCTGAGTCAGCTTCCAGATAGGCAACGCGGGAGACAGCAAGGACGGCGTAAGGGCCGAGGGCAAGGCTCCCCAGACAGGTCGTGAGGGCTGGCAGCGCCGCGCAGGCAGGGGGACGACGAACAGGGGCGACAGTCGACGGTCCGTGCGACTGGGGCGCAGCGTCGAGGGTTCGTGGACGTGAGCCAAGTGTGTTTCTCTCACTAGAATTCCAGAGAGAATGTCGTTTTAGAGAGAGAAAGTGAAGAGTTCAAAATGAGAAAAAGATCCTTGAAAAAGCTCCAAAGTCCACTATTTATAGGCAAAAATGTGCATGTGTCATAAGTTGACATGTGTCACCCCTGGGAACGACACGTCGCCAGGGGGCCAAAGCACTGATCCTCCGTTGGGACTGCCGGTCCCTAAGTTCGTGCTGCCCTGCCCTTGCGACGTCTCTCTGCCTGTCTGAGGAGACTGATCATGCCGCGGTAGCATGGTCAGAGTAGCCCGTTGCCCCAGCCTCCAGTCCAAGCCCTTACTGAATCCCACAGGCCTGGCAGCGGTGGGGAAGACCCGACGCCCAGCTGCCAGGTGGACTAGGCAAGATGCCCTTCCGAAGACCTGCTCCCATCTCGGAGTGACCCGGGGGTCATAGTCCTTAGGGGTGCCGACGCGAGCTGCCAGTGCCAGAGCACGTAGGCCAGTCACGCAGGCACCCTGGCGGAGATAGTGTCCCGGAGGAGTCGCCTATCCCGCTGCGAAGGGTCCTCATGCCGGAGCACGGAGCGAAGCCCCCTGGGATGAAGACGGCGATGGCTTTGAGGTTGTGAGCCTATCCCGTAGGCATATAACATGATTGTGGCGCATGGGCGCGGTGGAGTGCGGGCGACGAGGGTCGCAGAGTGACGTCCGAGCAACAAGGGTCGTTGCGTGGATGGCGCGCGACCGTGAGCGACGGTTGTCATGGCGACAGAGCGGCCACAAGTGACGGTCGTCGAGACTACGAGCGACGGTCATCGCGACGAAGGAGCACGGCCGAGAGCGACGGTCGTCGCGACTACGGCGGAGCGCGATCGCAAGCGACGGTCGTCGTGACAATGGAGCACGGTCAAAGGTGACGGGCGTCGGGACTATGGTGGAGAGCGGTCGCGAGCGACGGTCGTCTCGACTATGACAGAGCGCGGTCGCGAGCGACGGTCATCGTGACTATGAGCGAGCGAGGGTCGTTGCGGCGACGGAGCACAGACGAGAGCGACGGTCGTCGCGACTACAGCGGAGCGCGGTTGCGAACGATGGTCGTCGGTCGTCAAGGCAGGTGGCCGACCCCCAAGGGAGGCCGACCCCTTGGTGTGGCCGAACCCTAAGGGTGGCCGACCCCTTAGGGTGGCCGACCCCTTGAGGTGGAAGGCACGCCGAGGTCGCTTCACGAGCGGTTCACGTGACTTGAGCATGCGTTGCTTTGACCGGCTCTCGAGCGTTGAAAACTTGACCGCTGACTGGGCGATGTGTCATGCAAAGTGGGTCCCTTAGCGGGTCCTGGGGTGCGACCAGAATAGGGTATGAACATAAGCCCCCTGCGTGTGGCGCGCGCGGAGGGGCAACCCGAACGGGCGTCGCACGCATGAACGATGTGGTTACAGCCCATCCTGCTGCGGGGGCCAGGGTCCCTGGTGATGGAGCCGACGATGACGCTAAGCCCGTGTAGCAGTTTGATTGAGCCGGCGATAGCGCTAGCCCGTGATGGCGCTCAGCCCATTCTGCAGTTTGATTGAGCCGGCGATGGCGCTAAGCCCGCGATGGCGCTCAGCCCATGCCGCAGTTTGATTGAGCCGGCGATGGCGCTAGCCCGTGATGGCGCTCAGCCCATGCCGCAGTTTGATTGAGCCGGCGACGGCATACATCCCGTCCCGCAGTTTGATTGAGCCGGCGACGGCACGAAGGCCGTCCCGTAGTTTGATTGAGCCCGCGATGGTGCTAGCCCGTGATGGCGCTCAGCCCATGCCGCAGTTTGATTGAGCCGGCGATGGCGCTAGCCCGTGATGGCGCTCAGCCCATGCCGCTGTTTGATTGAGCCGGCGACGGCATACGGCCCGTCCCGCAGTTTGATTGAGCCTGCGATGGCGCTAGCCCGTGATGGCGCTCAGCCCATGCCGCAGTTGATTGTGTCGGCGATGGCTTCAAGGTTGTGAGCCCATCCCGTAGTTTGATTGAGCCGGCGATGGCGCTAGCCCGTGATGGCACTCAGCCCATGCCGCAGTTTGATTGAGCCGGCGACGGCATACAGCTCGTCCCGCAGGGAGGGGTCCTCGTGCCGGAGCACTACAAGCGGAGCCCCCAGAATGCCGCACACTCTAGAGAGTGGGTCGAAGATCTTCCATGCCCATGGCGGGGGCGCATGGTGTGGTGAACGGGTGTTATGCCCGGAGGCTTGTAACATGGTCGTGGTGCATGGACATGACGACGATTGTCGCGGGGATAATACTTGGTGCCGGAGCACATGTCATGAAAGTGGTGCGGCGACGAACGTCGCGAAGCAATACTTTGTGCCGGGGCACATGTGATAAGAATGGCGCATCGGTGCGGCGACGAAGGTCGCAGAGCATATACTTGGTGCCAGGGGCACGCATGATGAGAATGGCGCACGGGCGCGGCGACGAACGTCGCGGAGCTATACTTGGTGCCGGGGGCACGTATCATGAAGATGGCGCACGGGCGCGGCGACGAACGTCGCGGAGCTAAAGTTGGTGCCGGGGGCACGCATGATGAGAATGGCGCACGGGCGCGGCGACGAACGTGATGAGAATGGCGCACGGGCGCGGCGACGAACGTCGCGGAGCTAAAGTTGGTGCCGGGGGCACGCATGATGAGAACGGCGCACGGGCGCGGCGACGAACGTCGCGGAGCTATACTTGGTGCCGGGGGCACGTATCATGAAGATGGCGCACGGGGCGCGGAGCTAAAGTTGGTGCCGGGGGAACGTATCATGAAGATGGCGCACGGGCGCGGCGACGAACGTCGCGGAGCAATACCTGGTGCCTGGGGCACGCATCATAAGCATGGCACCAGGGCGCGGCGACGGCTATCGCGGAGCAATACCTGGTGCCTGGGGCACGCATCATAAGCATGGGGCCAGGGCGCGGCGACGACTGTCGCGGAGCAATACCTGGTGCCTGGGGCACGCATCATAAGCATGGCGCCAGGGCGCGGCGACGACTGTCGCGGAGCAATACTTAGTGATGTCGTCATGGCAATTGTGCACGGTCGGTGACGAGCATCAAGTGACCATTGGCATTGAGCGCGCGTTGTAGAGAGCGCGATGAGTTGGAACGGGCGACGTGGTTCGAGGAGACGGCACGCGGGCGACGAGGGTCGCGGAGTTGGAGGGCCTGCGATGAGAGTCGCAGAGCTGTTGCGCGGACGCAGGCGACGAAGGTCGCAGAGATGGCACGCGGGCGACAAGAGTCGCGAAGGAGCGCGGGTGACGGGAGCACGGAGCTGTAGCACGGACGCGAGCAACAAATGTGTGAGGGTGATGAGAGTTGTAGAGCCGGCGCGCGGACGCAAATGATGCGGGCGACAAGAGTTACGAAAGGTGCGCACGGCGCTGGTGGCGGGGGTCCGCACGGAAGGTATGCACGGCGCTGGCGACGTGGGTCGCGGAGACGGCGCCCGGGTGACTAGCGATGAGGGTCGCGAAGATAGCCCCCAGGCGATGGGCAGCTAGTGTTGCGGAAGGTGGGCATGGTGCTGGCGACGGGCGTCGCGGAAGGCGCCCGGGTGACGAGCGATGAGGGTCGCAGAGATGGCGCCCGGGCGACGGGCAACTGGGATCGCGGAGACAGCCCCCTGACTACTGGCAACGAGGGTTGCAGGAGGTGTGCACGGCGTTGGTGACGAGGGTCGTAGAGATGGCACCCAGGCGACGAGGGACGAGGGTCACGGAGACAGCCCCCCGGGTGACGGGCAACGAGAGTTGCGGGAGGCGGCCCCCGGGCGACGGGCGTCGCGGAGATGGCGCCCGGGCGACGAGCGACGAGTGTTGTGAAGACGGCGCCCGAGCGACGTGCAACTGGGGGTCACGGAGTCGGCGCCCGAGCGATGGGCAACGAGTGTTGCGAAGACGGCGCCCAGGCGATGGGCAGCGGGCCGAAGGTGTAGCGCTCTGGCTGTGGAGGCCGAATGCGGTGTTGCCTTGTGAAAATGGTGAATGTATTTTTCAAACCAAAAAAAAGCAGTGAAACTAAAACAAAAAAGGGGAGGGGGGTCGCACAAAGTGGGTCCGCTAGTGGGCCCTTGATTGCAACCAGAATAAGTTGGGAACATAGCCCCTGCGTGCGGCGGGCGCGGAGGGGCAACCCGAGCGGGCGCCGCACGCATAAACACATAGTAAGATGTTGATGTCGATTGGCCAAAAAGTTGACATCGTCTTTGAGTGACGAAGGCGGGCGACGAGGGTCGCGGAGACAGCCCCCGGGCAGCAAGGGACACAGAGACAGCGCCCGGACGACAAGCGACGAGGGTTGCGGAGACACCCCCCGGGCGACGGCATCGCGGAGACGGCGCCTCGGGCGACGAGCAACGAGTGTTGCGAAGACGGCGCCCGGGCGACGGGCAACTGGGGGTCGCAGAGTCGACGCCCGGGCTCTGGGCAACGAGTGTTGCGGAAGGCGGCGCCCGGGCGACGCAAAGAGGAAGTCCGGGTGACGGGCGCCGCAGAGATGAAGTCGGGCAACAAGGGTCGCGGAGACGATGTTCGGGCGACGGGCGTCGCGGAGGTGAAGTCCGGGCGACAGGCGCATGTGCGCGAGCGATGCACAGCGGTCAAGGTTGGAAAAAAAGAATTTTTTTTTTTTGGCCTTGGCTTTGGGGATGTGCGGGAAAAAAGGAAAAAAGAAAGAAGATGGAGAGGATGGCGCGGCGGCGGCAGGCTGCCATGGCCGGCCGTGGGGCGGGGGGGAGGAGAGAGGTAGGGTGGGCCAAGGGGGGGTCGGGGTAGCAGGGGGGTCGGCGGGGTGGGGGGGTCGGGGTAGCAGGGGGGTCGATGGGGTGGTGGGGTCGCGGCAGCAAGGGCCTGCCATGGCCGGCCGTCCGTGGGGCTTGCGGGTTCGGGGAAAAGGGAGAGGGAGAGAGGCCGGGGGGGTCAGCCAAGGGGCCGAGGGGGGGGTCGGCGGGGTGGGGGGTCGGTGGAGCAAGGTGGTCGGCGGGGTAGTGGGGTCGGCCAGGTGGGTTGCGGGGAGGGGCCGAAGCAGAGAAAAAAGACGAGGGAAAGAGAAGTCGCCGGCGGCCATGGCGCCGTGGGGCTTACGGGTTCGGGGAAGAGGGAGAGAGAGAGAGAGAGGCCGAGGGGGGGTCGGCCAAGGGGCCGGGGGGGGTCGGCGTGGTGGGGGGGTCGGTGGAGCAAGGTGGTCGGCGGGGTGGGGAGGCCGAACTACCGTAGGCGGCGCGAGGCAGGTGCGGCGCTATGAGAAGAGAGAAAGAGAATGGAAATTAGGGTTGGGGAAATTAGGGTTGGGTCAGGTCGGGTAACGGGCGGGCGGGTTGACCCGTTGAAGCTGGAAAAAAATGGAAAGAAAACGGGCCGAAGTAGGCGCGGGTCGGGGCCCTCGCGGTTCAGGTTCTGCCCACCTGGATGTTTTGATTGTTTTACTTTGAAATTGAAATTGATTTTCAATTCGATTTTTTTTTTGTGAGCCTATAAAAAGGAGCAAGAGAGGGGATGCAAAATTTTGAGGAAGAATAATTTTGAGGGAAATGGGAGAGAAAGAGGGAGGTTGGGAATTGATGAAAAGTTTCGTGGAAAATTTTCTAAGTGTTGGAGAGAGCACCGGAGGGTGAAAAAAAAAATTTTGTGAAAATTTTTCTAAGTGTAGAATGAGGGTGATGACCCGACCGCGAAAAATGGAGAAATGTTTCTAAGTGTCGAAGAGAGGGGAGGGTGCCGAGCGAAGTCACGGGGGTGATGACCCGACCGCGAAAAATGAAGAAATTTTTCTAAGTGTCGAAGAGAGGGGAGGGTGCCGAGCGAAGTCGCAGGGGTGATGACCCGACCGCGAAAAATGAAGAAATTTTTCTAAGTGTCGAAGAGAGGGTGGAGCGAGTCGCGGGGGTGATGACCCGACCGCGAAAAATGAAGTCGCGGGCGTGATGACCCGACCGCGAAAAATGAAGAAATATTTCTAAGTGTCGAAAGAGGGGAGGGTGTCGAGCGAAGTCGCGGGGGTGATGACCCGACCGCGAAAAATGAAGAAATTTTTCGCGGGCGTGATGACCCGACCGCGAAAAATGAAGAAATATTTCTAAGTGTCGAAAAGAGGGGAGGGTGCCGAGCGAAGTCGCGGGGGTGATGACCCGACCGCGAAAAATGAAGAAATATTTCTAAGTGTCGAAAAGAGGGGAGGGTGCCGAGCGAAGTCGCGGGGGTGATGACCCGACCGCGAAAAATGAAGAAATTTTTCTAAGTGTCGAAAAGAGGGGAGGGTGCCGAGCGAAGTCGCGGGGGTGATGACCCGACCGCGAAAAATGAAGAAAATATTTCTAAGTGTCGAAAAGAGGGGAGGGTGCCGAGCGAAGTCGCGGGGGTGATGACCCGACCGCGAAAAATGAAGAAAATTTTCTAAGTGTCGAAAAGAGAGGAGGGTGCCGAGCGAAGTCGCGGGGGTGATGACTCGACCGCAAAAATGAAGAAATTTTTCTAAGTGTCGAAGAGAGGGGAGGGTGCCGAGCGAAGTCGCGGGGGTGATGACCCAACCGCGAAAAATGAAGAAATATTTCTAAGTGTCGAAGAGAGGGGAGGGTGCCGAGCGAAGTCGCGGGGGTGATGACCCGACCGCGAAAAATGAAGAAATTTTTCTAAGTGTCGAAGAGAGGGGAGGGTACCGTGCGAAGTCGCGGGGGTGATGACCCGACCGCGAAAAATGAAGAAATTTTTCTAAGTGTCGAAGAGAGGGGAGGGTGCCGAGCGAAGTCGCGGGGGTGATGACCCGACCACGAAAAATGAAGAAATATTTCTAAGTGTCGAAGAGAGGGGAAGGTGCCGAGCGAAGTCGCGGGGGTGATAACCCGACCGCTAAAAATGAAGAAATATTTCTAAGTGTCGAAAAGAGGGGAGGGTGCCGAGCGAAGTCGCGGGGGTGATGACCCGACCGCGAAAAAGAAGAAATTTTTCTAAGTGTCGAAAAGAGGGGAGGGTGCCGAGCGAAGTCGCGGGGGTGATGACCCGACCGCGAAAAATGAAGAAATTTTTCTAAGTGTCGAAGAGAGGGGAGGGTGCCGAGCGAAGTCGCGGGGGTGATGACCCGACCGCGTAAAATGAAGAAATATTTCTAAGTGTTGAAGACGGAGTGTGGAGTTCGGCGGTGGGTCGGCATCGACGACCGACTGAGTGACTGAGGCACGGGAGGGTTGGCAAGACGTGTTGCATGCATGCCCGCGAGGTCGCACCGCCCGAGGGGGATGTCGGCTGACGGAGTTGAGACTTAGTAGCGTGGCTCGAGCCACCCCGCGCACCACGTATCAAGTCGCTACAATGAGAGGCATGCAGAAAGGGTAGGGAGCTTGGCTTGCTTGGGGTAGGCAAGGGGTGAAGCCCCCAATGAAGTGAGACATAACACCAAGGGTGGTGCCAGTAGAACAATGGTAGCTTGAATATTCTCCAAGTCTGGAAATGACGGCCTCTTGGATGGCTGGGTAGAGGATGTGACCGGTAGTTCTGGTGGCCATATGTTGCTGAGGCATGGTTGCGTTAGTGTGTCAGGCAAGGAATGAACTGCACTGTTGGTAGTCCTGGTAGCCCTCCGCTGCACATGCATGGTGCCTGAGTCTGGAAGTATGCAGACTGCAACACGATGCTCACCTCCCCAGCAGACTCGCCAAAATGATGAAGCGGAAAATGGTTCGATGCTACGTGGAGGTGCCACAAAGGATGCGGTCTGAGTCAGCTTCCAGATAGGCAACGCGGGAGACAGCAAGGACGGCGTAAGGGCCGAGGGCAAGGCTCCCCAGACAGGTCGCGAGGGCTGGCAGCGCCGCGCAGGCAGGGGGACGACGAACAGGGGTGACAGTCGACGGTCCGTGCGACTGGGGCGCAGCGTCGAGGGTTCGTGGACGTGAGCCAAGTGTGTTTCTCTCACTAGAATTCCAGAGAGAATGTCGTTTTAGAGAGAGAAAGTGAAGAGTTCAAAATGAGAAAAAGATCCTTGAAAAAGCTCCAAAGTCCACTATTTATAGGCAAAAACGTGCATGTGTCATAAGTTGACATGTGTCACCCCTGGGAACGACACGTCGCCAGGGGGCCAAAGCACTGATCCTCCGTTGGGACTGCCGGTCCCTAAGTTCGTGCTGCCCTGCCCTTGCGACGTCTCTCTGCCTGTCTGAGGAGACTGATCATGCCGCGGTAGCATGGTCAGAGTAGCCCGTTGCCCCAGCCTCCAGTCCAAGCCCTTACTGAATCCCACAGGCCTGGCAGCGGTGGGGAAGACCCGACGCCCAGCTGCCAGGTGGACTAGGCAAGATGCCCTTCCGAAGACCTGCTCCCATCTCGGAGTGACCCGGGGGTCATAGTCCTTAGGGGTGCCGACGCGAGCTGCCGGTGCCAGAGCACGTAGGCCAGTCACGCAGGCACCCGGCGGATATAGTGTCCCGGAGGAGTCGCCTATCCCGCTGCGAAGGGTCCTCGTGCCGGAGCACGGAGCGAAGCCCCCTGGGATGAAGACGGCGATGGCTTTGAGGTTGTGAGCCCATCACGTAGGCATATAACATGATTGTGGCGCATGGGCGCGGTGGAGTGCGGGCGACGAGGGTCGCAGAGTGACGTCCGAGCAACAAGGGTCGTTGCGTGGATGGCGCGCGACCGTGAGCGACGGTTGTCATGGCGACAGAGCGGCCACAAGTGACGGTCGTCGAGACTACGAGCGACGGTCATCGCGACGAAGGAGCACGGCCGAGGGCGACGGTCGTCGCGACTACGGCGGAGCGCGATCGCGAGCGACGGTCGTCGTGACAATGGAGCACGGTCAAAGGTGACGGGCGTTGGGACTATGGTGGAGAGCGGTCGCGAGCGACGGTCGTCGCGACTATGACGGAGCGCGGTCGCGAGCGACGGTCATCGTGACTATGAGCGAGCGAGGGTCGTTGCGGCGACGGAGCACGGACGAGAGCGACGGTCGTCGCGACTACAGCGGAGCGCGGTCGCGAACGATGGTCGTCGGTCGTCAAGGCAGGTGGCCGACCCCCAAGGGAGGCCGACCCCTTGGTGTGGCCGAACCCCAAGGGTGGCCGACCCCTTGAGGTGGAAGGCACGCCGAGGTCGCTTCACGAGCGGTTCACGTGACTTGAGCATGCGTTGCTTTGACCGGCTCTCAAGCGTTGAAAACTTGACCGCTGACTGGGCGATGTGTCATGCAAAGTGGGTCCCTTAGCGGGTCCTGGGGTGCGACCAGAATAGGGTATGAACAAGAAGTTATGCGGTACGGACCGGAACATCAATGACATGTAGTGGTTCCTGGTGGCATCTCCGTTAGTACCCTAGCTGGTTGCGCACTTCGCAACGATGGAATTCATGACCTGCAATGCATGTTCCTGACTCATGTTCGTGTGCACTTATGCTCGGTGACTTATTTTTATTGGTAGTCAAATAAGATGTCAAAATTATTGTAAAAATAGTAAGTGAATTAAAAGCATAGATAAATTTTAACAATAATAAGAAGTCCACGTTAGAACCTCAAATTCGATGTATAATAGGTGGATTAGAAGTCTAGATTAATTGTAACAATAATAAGAAGGCTAAATTAGAAATCTAAAATTCAAGGTATACTACTTAAAGACATTAAGTATAGATTCAATGTAACCTTAGATGTAACCGGGTAGCAGAGAATTATGGTGAACAACTCGGCTTTTATATATATTTATATTGATTATTGATTGATATTGATGTTGATTGGTAGTCAAATAAGATGTTGAAATTATTGCTAAAATAATAAGTGAATTAAAAGCCTAGATAAATTTTAACAATAATAAGAAGTACACGTTAGAAGTTCAAATTCGATGTATAATAGGTGGATTAGAAGTCTAGATTAATTGTAAGAATAATAAAAAGGCTAAATTAGAAGTCTAAATTCAAGGTAATGTAACCTTTGCACTAACCAGATAGCAGAGAATTTCAGTGAACAACTCGGCTTTTATATATTTATATTGATATTAATTGATATTGATTTGTATTTATATTGATGATTGATATTGATATTGATGATAGCAGAGATGCTTCTAGTAATGATTTTAGCCCTTGGAGATTACCTCCAGCTTGATCACATGCCGTCGTCATCTATGGCAAGTCAACAAATTGAAAGAGAGGATAGAATTATATGGAAGCTGAACAGGAATGGTACATACGTCGTGAAATATGCCAGGAATGAGATGAGGACTAAGAAGGCCATTGCGCCTTGCTGGAAATTGGTATGGTTTCATGGCAATATCCCTAGTGTGCTGTTATCTTGTGGATACTTTGTCATGCAGGTCTGAGAAGCAAGAGTAAGCTTAAGGCATGGAACGTCACTTATGAGCTAGCAGCCGATCCTCATTTGTTTGGGGCTGTAAGTACACTGCAAAGTTGTGGAAGAAGGTATTTGATTCCCCGTTAATCTCTATCTAATGCACTTCTTTGAGGCAGTGCTTGAATTACATCATTGGTAATTTTCGAGGTAAGCGTTTTCAAGCCAAACTTAAGAAGCTAGGAATTGCAGTCACGGTTTACAAGATTTGGATTGAGCAAAATACGAAATTTTTTTATAACAACGAAGCAAGAATGTGGATCAGATTTTGAGATGATAAAGCAGTTAATTCAATGGCGTATAAGAAAGTGGAGCAAGATGACCGACAACAGTAAAAATCGAAGCCTTTGCACAACCTGAAGATTTCATGAAGGAGTAATGGCACAGGCAGAGAGGCAAAGATGTTCATCCCTGTTTTGTACAGTATCATCTCACAGGGAGGATTAGCCTTAGTATTTTCTTTTGTTGGTTGAGGATGTATTGAAAGAATGATTTTGTTTAATAATACTTTGGACCTTTCACAAAAGTAAAAAATAAAATAATCACAGGAAGATTGGAAAAACTCTCTTAAGGGATCAGAGTGGCCTTCTGCTATATGCAGTGGATAAATCTTCTAGCAGACTTCAAAATGTAGGTAGGGTTTACTGAAATGCAGGTCGCGTGTGAACTGATATTAAGTTACCTTGTCAAGGAATAGACTCAACAATGTGGATGCCCTCGAGAAGTAACCAAACACACTTCGCCAACGGTTAGTCAACTCTCTCTTGAATAGCAATTAGCGAGCTTCAACCACTGTGATTGTGGTGTCACAAACCGAAACCGCTCCTACACCAGCTGAAGACGAGTCTGTGCCAGCATTCGCTGTCTTAAAAATGAATGCAGGCTGCTTGGGAGATGACAGAGTCGTTTCGTGGCACAGCATGAACGCAACTTCAGACATCGAGGGTCGATCATTTGCAAACTCTTGTACGCACAGGAGCCCGATGTGTATGCATCTCAGGACTTCGTGTGCTTGGTACAACTCGCCCAGCGATGGATCAGCTATTTCCAGGGCTCTGCCTTCTCTCCATAGATCCCAAACCTGGAACAACGTATAACATCTTTTAGTGGTTGAATTAAAGTGCTATTGTAGACCTAGAGAGCAATGTTAGACATTGGAAAAGAGAAGGAAAAGAAAGTTGATACTATGTATCCCAGCAAAACATAACTAACGCTCCCCACAATTAGTTCAGTTGGCTTGGAATTGAGCGAAAGATGAGCGCAAGAGGAGTAGGGACTCTGCAGAAGCAGTGGCGGTGTGTGCGGTGAGATATGACGGGTGAAAGTCATGATATTCAAGCTGGATAAGTTGTACAATAGCATTTGATTTCTAACGAGATATCTTGCTTGTAGTTGTAAGGAGTCACTTACATGTCCAATTAAATTGACCGTATTCTCCTTATAGTAGCTGCCATTTTTTCGGCCACTGATGATCTCCAATAACAGAACTCCAAAGCTGAAAACATCAGATTTTGTTGAGAAAAGGCCTTCCATTGCATACTCTGGCGACATATAACCACTGCAATCAAAACACGAAGTGAGTCACTGCTTGGTTTTCTACCTCTCTCTATCTCTTTCTCCTGCTCTACCTTATTCGTAAGTACATGTGGTACTTACTATGTTCCAACGACTCTGTTTGTGTTCGCTTGAATTTGGTCCCCTCCAAATATTCTAGCCATACCAAAGTCTGATATCTTTGGGTTCATGGCAGCATCTAGTAGCACATTGCTGGCCTTGAGATCCCTATGAATGATTCTTAGTCTCGAGTCCTGATGAAGATATAACATTCCTCGGGCAATCCCCAAAGTGATTTCAAAACGTTTCCTCCAGTCTACTAGGGAGCCTTTTTCTTTATCTGGATCAAAAATTGTAAGTTTCAATCATTGTAACTGCATCTGCTTTTAGAGTTCTCAAGCACGTCTAATTGCCTCTTAGAGCAGAGCTTCAGGTAAACGGAATGAACTAGTGATACAAAACGCTGTAACTGGATGAAAAAAAACTGGGAAGTTTGCATACCAAAGATGAAAGAGTCCAACCCTTTGTTTGGCATATACTCGTAGATTAACATCTTCTCTTCTTTTTGAATGCAGCATCCCAAAAGCCTCACAAGATTTCTGTGCTGGAGTTTTGCTATCAGTGTAACTTCATTCTTGAACTCTTCTACCCCTTGCCCTGAGCTCTTTGATAGTCTTTTGACTGCTATTTCCTGTCCATTGCGTAGCCGACCCTGATAACAGATGTCCTCATCTCAGATTTCAATCTTTACTTGCATTATTGAGTAGCATTCAAAATTAGCAAACTGGAAAGAGGCTATATAGCTGTCACAATTTACAAAGGTCACCTTATATACCGGGCCAAAACCACCTTCTCCAAGTTTATTAGCAATAGAAAAGTTTTCTGTAGCAGCAGCAATGATGCTTAGAGAATAGAATGGTAAATCTGCATTTGTTCCAGTTTCATCAATCCCCTTTCCTTTTGGAGAGGCTTCCAAGTTTGTTGAAGTAGTGTTAGGACTAAATAGCAGTTCATCCTGTCTTTTCCTACCTGACATTTTGAAAAGGATTAGATGTATAAGTGTAATTATGATTCTTTTCCTTATAAAGAGTAAAAACTAAAGAAGCATTACAATGGAAATGAAAAGGGTTAATCAAACTGGTATATCAAATGTGTCAATCTTTCTGTAGTTACGATCTTTCTGATTTCGGCTTTGGACCGCCTGATAATGGTTCTTTGAGGAATAATGTATTTACCTCTTCTCTTCTTCACCAGCATGTAGACCAAGCAAAGTATGAAAAACAGGGCAACAACAGACGCTACTACAACTGCCACCACCCGCTTGCCGCTAAAGCTCCTCGACACTTTTGCATATTTAGCTGAAAAAGCAAAACAATCTTTTAGCCGATAAGTTCAGAAAACCACCTTTGATGTACTTAGTTGGTCATCATGTTCCAGACTGCAGTCCACGCTCTAATACTAGCATTCGGTAATTTTTCGAGGAACCAGTAAACTTGGAGACGAGTAATCTATAGTCAATAACACATAATGCTGATTATAACTCGTGCTATGAGTTTTCCCTGAAGACAAATAGATACTTCGTAAGCGGATAGTATCACACGGATTCAGTCATACACTCACCAAAAAGTAAGATTTTTAATTATATCAATGTCATTTTCCCTTGTCCATTTTCTACTGTTGAAAATGGTGCATGCTAGTAAACATGAAAACTTCTCTCTCTATTGGTGAACCTTTCTTTTCTTAGGCAGCTTAAGAAGACCATAACTTTGTCAATGTAAACTTGGACTATCTAAATCAATCTTGTATTTTAAACTTGTTTATGAATCTTTTGAAAGAAGATCTACCGACCTCTAAGATATGGCATACCTAATTCAATTGAGTCCACACGTACAAACAAATCTTGGCCCCCATTTGGGAACTGCTTTGTATCCATCATGTCCCCATGCCAAGTAATGTACCCACTTCCTACACCACTAATATTAGCAGCACTATACCCCGAGCATGAGCAGTTACTCAAACAGAACTCTTCGCATGCTTTCGCTCCCAAGTTCTTATCCACACGTGTGACAGTCGACGTGTCGGGGACCTTGACACCTGACACCTTTACAAATCCCTCTCCATTTCCACATGTGCGTCCATCACGCTTCCTGACACACCCCTTGGAACCATCTCTTAAGGACCAGTCACGGGCCGACTTGGGCTCAAATCCCGGGAGGCACGTGCACATAAACTCACCCTCTCTAGTGTACGGGTCACAGTCACCAAAGGCACCACAGTGGCCAAAGTAGTCACATTGGTCTTTGGGCGCGGACCAAAACACGACCCATCTGCGATAGCCCTCATGCCACGTGAATCTTTGGACCATCCCGGACTCATTTACCACCATTCTTGAGAAAATCGAGGCATTGTGCAGCCTAAACATCATGGTGACCTCATCATGATTATCAACATAATTGACACTAAAGATGAAATTTGGTGACATCCGAGGCAAACCACTCCATCTAATCCCATTCCAGGGTCCGGCCCGCCATAATTTGACCGAGTCCCTGTACAAGAACAACTGCGATGATCCAACAGGATCCATTTTGTACGAATACTCTCGTCGGTTCCAGGGTCATTGCTTGACTTCCAAGATGTCAAGACCCGGCTCAGACCGGTCCTCCTGTCCAACCCAAGTTTCATGTTAGGAAGCATGGTATTTGTAGGATAATCAAAGCTTTGCCAGGCAACAAATTTTTTGCCACCACCTTGGAACAACAGCAAATTTCCTGAATCCATGAGCTGAGCCGAAGAAGAGTTCGTGATCGTTGTGGAAGAGGCATTGGTCGACCATAGAACTTCTTGGTTCTTATGATTTAAGATTAGGTTTCCGGTTTTATCGATAGACAGAACTCCAGAGGTGTCTGTGATTGAATATGTCTCTGTTGGCAACCCAAACTACGGTTAGCTCTGACACTTTATTGTACCAAATACCCACGTACCGGTTGGTGCTAGAATTTCTGGGACTAAAGAATCCAAGTGCAAAGGAGCCTCCACTAGAGACTAACACTTCGCCGTCTTTGAGAAGTTGGTTTTGGGTGATGGTGTCATAGGAAGCTGAAATTTGGAGTAGAAGAAAGATAAGTAAAGAAAACAGGCACTCTTTTTCATGATGCATGATTTGTTCAGTGGCTTTTGAAACACACTTGTAAAGTCCCAATGTGGCACTTATACATGATTTGGTTGCTTACCTTCAATCCCAATATGACACAGATTTTATACTAGGTCACACTAATCACCAGTCAAAAAGAGAATGAAAGAGATTTTGAAGGTCAATAACGTGTGCTTGAGAGAGAGTGACTGATTCCAGCATAACAAAAAAAACCTTTTTTTGCAAGTAATGACCAGACTTTGACCTAGCGTCCAAGTCATCTGATGAGTTGAAGCTTTGCGCGTTCACAGACAAAATCTCTCTGTTCCAAGTAATGACCAGAACTCAAAAAATTTGCAGTCTTTGACGGACCTCCAGGTCCAGGAGTATATTTCACATAGCAGTCAAAATGACTTAGACTGACCAAGCTCTAAGATTCAATATAGCCGATCAAAGTAAGTTTTTTGTCGCCAAAAAATGGCGGGTAACATTTGACTGGGTTTAGAGGGGAAAAAGATAGATATATTTTTACTAACCAATAAGGATCACGTTATATAGTAATTTGAAATAAAAAAATTATGAATCTCGGTGAAAAACACAACTAAAATTAATCAATATAACTATTATAATTAAACTATAATAATTAATCAGTTGTTAACTGCTAATCAAATACTTGAAATATGAAAAGTTAATTAAATATTGTCTTATTTTCAAACCCAAATTTGTCACGCCAATTATCACCAATATTTTTTTTACTATTTATCATATTTATTTCTTTCGTCACATCAAGTTACCGTTAAAGAGAATCCTGACTTTTTCATATTATATCTTGTTATCGAATGTACATTGATATTGTAATTAGTCTCAAATATGTTTCACAAATATCTAATTCTAACAAAATACTACAAGATTAATTGTACAGTAATAAAAGTAAAGAAAATATTTAGAGATAATTTCTTATAATATGTTTTGATGACAAATATATAAGTTTAGGAAGTAAAATTAAGAAGAAGTTTGAATCATAGTAAAGTGATATTAACAAAAGTTCAAAAATTAACTTGAAAATGATTGTAGAAAATAAAGTGTCTAACAGGAAGAAATTATGACTATAACAAAGTTTGTAAGACGAAATACCTTAGGAGCTTAAATGTTGTATCTTTAAACCAATAATCAAGCGATCTTAAGAGATTTAGCATGACACATATAAAAACTGAACTACTTAGGCAACAAACTTAGTAGTCCTAACTTTCAATGATCTTTTCAAAGTTTTTCTATCATTACTTTTAGAGTTTTGACACTTTTTCCTACAAGCAGCACCACTAAAGTTCAAAATATCACCACTTAAAATTTTCAGTATCATTCAATATCCATCTTGTTTCTTAGTATGCAATGATGACCATTTCTTGTAGCGATGATTATTCAGGGTCAAAATATATCTTCCAGTTTATTTGCTTTTGGCAATGATCTGGTATATTACTCCATTTGTCCTAAAAAATTATTATATTTCATTTTTGGGCCGTCCAAAAAAATTGATTAGTTTCTAAGTTAAAAAAAATATGTAGTTATTTTTACATGTTCACCCTTTGTATACTTTTTATTATTCGACTTCTCTTTATATATTTTATCCTTCATCAACTCACTTCTCTCTACTTAACCACTTTTTTCCCCCTCCCCCTCTCGGGATAGAATGGAAAACTTATATAATACGATTTATATCCTAAATAAGCGTGTAATCAAATATGATCAAATAATTTGGGACGAAGGGAGTATAATTTTCATGTATATCTTATTTTAAGATTAAAATACATAGCTAGTCTTTTTTTCAACTTTTTTCTATTTTAAGTTCCATCGTTCGAGTATTTGTCTCAAACTCTGCTTAATCTTAACCGTACTTTCTTTTTTCTACTTTTCAATTAAAAAATCTACAAGGTACTCTAA